>PVJX010039259.1:0-15856 GCA_004027295.1 Dolichotis patagonum
AAAAAAATTTCCAGAATGCATTAGCAATATTGGGTAGGCAAGAAAAATATATTTCAAAAGGCAAGGCTGCACTAAAGCATAGACTGACATTTATGACTATCACATTAAAATTGAAAACTCTATTCATCAAAAGAATCAATGAACAGTCAAAGCACCAACTACATATTGAAAGAAATTATTAATGATGTATCTGTGTGACATATTTTTACATATAGAATTTCTTAAAGTGTATTTGCAAATTAATTATATGAAATACATAAATTTAACAGATAGTATAACTATAAAACTGAATAGTAGTCACGAATATGTAAACTAAAGCTCAATAAAATATTCTATATCTGTAAAAATGTGGTAAAATGACAAAATGCCACCTCTTACGTAGTAATGAAGATGAGTTGTCTGTGACGTGTGAGTGCATAAATTTCTGCAAGTATTTAAAGTGAATTAGAGCACGTAAGGAAGATGAGGCTCTTGGATGGTGTAACTCAACACCTCTCCTCCCATTTATTCCGTTTGCACATGAACCTGCGGACACATTCATAATGGAAGCATGTTTTAATGGAATAAAATGTAGAACAAACATTTCATCAAGGGGCCACAAGTAAATTAGGCTTCACACATAAAATGGAGTAAGCTGAAGTACAAAGAAGTGCTTGAATTCAGTCTACTGATATAAAATGACCGAACTTCGCAAGCATGATTTTGGAAGAAAAAAAGTTATTTGCAGGAAAGTATGTGATGTGACCCACAAGCATAGTGGATATTTAGAAAAGAATGTTGTTGCTTAAAAAGACACATTGTCATCAGCCTCCCTCAAAATACTCCGTCTTGCTGTATACACGTAGAAGCTTCAATGAGACCCATACCTCTCACCATGTACTCTAACCTAAAATGAAAGTAGAACAAAGATCTAAATGTTGAAACAGAAGCACAACCTGCTGAAAGAAAAGGAGGTAAAATACTTGAAGACATGGGCAAGAGTTTCTGTAAAAAAACTTCAACTGCACAAAAAAATGACATGAAAAATCAAGAAATGGGATTGTAACAAATTGAAAAGCTTTTCCACAAGCAAGGAAACAACCACAGAGTGAAGAGTGAACTTACATAGCGTGAAAAATATTTGCCATCTGCATGTCAGACAAAGCACTAGTATCAGGAATATATAAAGAACTTAAGAATTTAGATGCTCTAAAATAAAAAAGTCAAACAGAAAATGGGCAGCTGAAATGGAAAAATACTTCTCAGAAGAAGAAATTCCAATGACCACTAATTACATGGAAAAATGTACCACATTTCTGACCAGTAGAATAATGTAAATTAAAACCACACTGAGATTCCATCTTATTCCAGATAGAATGGCTATCATCAAGAAATCAAATAATAAATACAGTGAGGATACACTTAAAAGGGACTCCTTCGTTATAGGTTGGAATGTAAGTTAGTTCAAACACTATGGAATTTTGTATTCAAATTTCTCAAATAGATAAAACTAGAAATTTTATTCAACCCAACTAGTCCCCTTTTAGGTATCTCCATGAGTGAACTAAAAGATATACTATAAGGGTACTAGCATAACCATGTTTTTAGTAGTATAGCTCATAATTGCTAAACCTATACAACAATCAAAATATGAATGGATAAAAGAAAATATTATATTCATACACAGTTAACTACTGCTTTCCCATAATGGAGCACAAGCTTTAATCATCTGTAGGAAAATGGATGCACATTAGACCATAATATTAAGTGAAATAAATCAGACAGATAAGTTTAAATACTGCATGATTTTTCTTACATGTGAAAACAAAATATAAATAAATAAAATAAATCATAGATTATAGGAAAAAGGGATAGCCTTGGTTTGCAAACTGAAGGGAGTCAATTGTTTCAGACAGAAGCAATGGGAAGAAAGAGGAAAGAACAGAGATATAAAAAGATTTCAGGTGTGTTATATACATGCACCAACTCCACACATGAATGCAGTCATTATGCACTGAAAACATGTTCTAATGAAAATAAAAATGTTCTTAATAAATACTTCATATTATAGTTAGATTTATGTTTGTTTAATATTAAAAATATAATTTTGAATAAACATGTAGGTAGAATAACCTCAACACTGAAAATACATACAAAAAATGAAATTTAAAAGAACTGAAGAATAGAATATTAATTTCAAAGGAGCAGTGACAAGATTAGATATCTTCAACTCAACAGGAGAAAACACAAGAGTGATAACTTCAAAATTGTATAAAAAATTAGCCCCAGAATGAATAATACAACTAATGGAGAGATGAAAAGCTAAGCAAACAAGAAAACTCACACTGAGCTTTCAAATACTGCATCTTTTGGAGAGGGAAGGTGAAAGGAATTTTTTAAAAGTTGTATGCAAATATAACCACTCTCCAAGATGATTTAAGCTGCATGGACTGCAAATATGTACTAATAAAATATAAGACAAAATTTTTTTAAAGAACATGATAGGACTTTGCTTGCCACAGTATGTTGGAGAGACAGCTTGCATAGTTAGAAATAGATAACAGGAACCATGATGTTTTTGTCTTCAAGGGTTTGAACTTTTATAGTAAAGCACAATAATCTCAATATCTTATGAACCACGAAATTTGTTTCTCATAGTTTTGGGGGCTGGGAGGTCAGGCTTATTTATTGTCCTCTGAGAGCTTCTTTTCTCTCAGATGACAGTCTTCTTACTGTAACCTTAAGTGGCAAAGGGGGCAGGGATCTTTCTCTGGTCTGTTTTATAATGACACTAATCTCATTCATGATCTAATCTTCATGCATTAATCAGTTCCGAAAGGGCCCCAACTCTGAATCCATCGATTTTAACCTATGAACCTTGGGGAGACATCCCATCCAGCCCATGGTAGTATCTCATATGTTGGGTATAGCATGATTTGCAGTAGGTGAGTACCTAAGAATGAAAGTCAGAAGAGGGTGCTAGGGCCTGTGGAAATGATTGAAGAAAGTGATATCACCGCAGATAGGGAAGCTGATCGTAAAAAAGATCTAAAATGGAATCTTCAGGAACCTGTAATTTCCTTCTAAACTTCTACTTTTAAGTAAGTCTGCACATTCCATTTTGATATGTTCTTTTATAAAAAGGAAAGGGTTAAGAAATTATTGCTTGATTCCACCCCATAAAGGACCTACAAGGAATCATACAAGAAAATAGTTATACATTATAACCTTAATAACTTTACCAGAGGTTAAATTATACTACTTAAGACATAGCAAGATAACTTAAAATTTAATAACAATCATCTTATTATTCAGGGCATAGAGCTCAACTTTAAAAAGTTAGTATATTGTTTAAAAATGGATTGTGATCTCACTGTCTCTGACCTCTTATATGGTAATATTTTAAGACCAGTTTAATATTGTCTAGCTTTTCATTGCTTATCTTCAGAAAAATGAGGGAAGTCTGTATAGAACATAGAATATAAAGGCATAAAAATTTGTTTAAATGATAATGGCAGTCAGCTTGTAGCACCCGCTGAGCTGAATCAGTGAGGTGCTGGGTGTGGAGGGCCCACCTGGGCAGTGTTGCCAACAGCATAAAAACTTCCAGGAGAACTCCTCTCCAGTTCTCCTGGAAGAAGTTGTCAAGTTTCTTTCCTGATTTGAACTTGGTTGTTCTCATCCTGAGAGGAGCTCAGGACCTTGTTGCTGCAGGATGGCTGTGGGACTTTTCAGGAGAGCTCTGGTCCTTACTTTGAGCATTGCTTCTTGGATCCAGTGCAGATCATTAACCTACTGGCACAGATCCTTCATCTCAGAGACCTTATAGCTTTCTCTGCTGATTGTTGAGCATGCCCAGTGCAGATCTGGGAAACAGACTTGCATGAGACATTGCCGTGGGCTCTAGGTCTTCAGCTGGACTCATGCAGAACATTGCCATGGGATCCAGACCCTCAGCTGGATTCTTTGGGTATTCAGTGTGTGGACAGATTTCCTACACTTTTTTGTGTTTTGACACTTTGATGACTGTTATAAAATAATTCTATAAATTACGTGTCCTGTATTAATTTTTTTTCCTTTTAAACCCTGACTACAACAGGTAATAACTTGCTTTCACTTCTCTATGGCTTTAGGATAATGAGCTTTTACTTCTTATCCATCGGACTGTGGAGACGTAGGACCAGAAGCAAGAGCTGACATAGCTATGGAGTCTGGAGCATGACAGGGAAATTTAAGCCTGGAATATTTTCTAAATTGTAACTCATAATCACCAGATACCTCAGTTAGCAATTCCAGTTTTTTTAATTCATTTTTAAATATTTATCCATTTCTTATATATTTATTTGCTTAAAATGTGATACTTTGCATCAATTTAACAGCATTTCAAAATAAGACCACTAAAGCAAAATTTTAAGAATAATCAATAAAATGATTATTTTGAAAGAAAAGATTGAATGCTTAACATTTGCTCTGCCACTACCTTAATTACTCTTTTAGTCAGTGGAGATATTGTAACACAGTAAAATGAAAGCAAGACTATTTATGGGCATATAGTTTACATATTCTGTGGGAAATATATGGATTTTCAAATTTTAGGGAATTGTTTCTTACTTTGAAGAGATAAAACTGTTTGAAACAGATACTTGTTTATTAGGAAAAATGCAATTAACAATATATTACCAAACTGAGCAAGTTGAACAAGTGAGCAATTTTTGATTTTTTACTTCAAAAGATTTGTTGAAGCATAGGCTACGATACACAGTTTAATTAATTTTTAGTTATGTGTACACCTGTATATGAAGTATAGCTGTACTACACTATTTGGGATAGTTAATGCCAGATTGTATTGTTGGAGTTTTAGCTAAATATTGTTTTTTATTTTTTCACTGAATGTTGTCTACTTCCCCATTATGATCTCTTGGGTTCTATCATCAATAGTGGTAAAATTTTAAATTACTGTTCTTAAGTGGTGACTTTGTGTCCTGCTACACTACTGAATTTGGATGCTAAATCTGCAAATGTTTTGGTGGAGCTTTGGGGACCTTCTTTGTAGAGTATCATGTCATCTGCAAATAATGATAATATAACTTCTTTCTTTCCTAGCTTTATTCCTTTTATTTTTTTCTCTTGTCTAATTGCTCTGGCTAATGTTCTTGGAACTATATTGAATAGGAGTGGTGATAATGGATATCCTTGCCTTGTTCCTGATTTTAGAGTGAAAGCTTTCAGTTTTTGACCATTTAATGTCATGTTAGTTGTTAGTTTGTCATAGATAGATTTTATAAGACTGAAGTGAAGATGATCTATTCCAATTTTCTGTAATGTTTTTATCATGAAGAGGTGTTTAACTTTGTTAAATTCTTTTTCTGCATCTATTGTGATGATTATGTGACTTTTATCTTTAACATGATCTATTACATTTATTGATTTGCTTATATTGAAAATTCACTGCGTCCTAGGGATAAACCTTACTTGGTCATGCTGCATAATCTTCTAGATGCTTTGCTGCATTCTATTTGCCACTTTATTATTAAGAATTTTTGCATCTATGTTCATTAGGGAGATTGATCTGTAGTTTCCTTTTTTTGGGTTGGGCTCTTCCCTGGTTTTGGAATCAAGGTAATGTTTCTTCCAGGAATGATTTTGTAAGTACTGCTTCCCTTTCATTTTCTTTAGAGTTTCAGCATTAGTGGTATTAGTTCTTCAAATTTCTTGTAGAATTAAATATTTTATTCTCCAGAGCCTGAGTATTTATTTGATGGTAAATTTTTTATTATATTTTCAATTTCATTCCTGTACACAAGCAACAAACTCACAGAGAGAGAAATTAAAGAAAGCACATCCTTCAAGATCACATCTAAAAAAAATGAAATATTTGGAATCAATCTAACAAAGGATGTAAAAGATCTGTACAGTAAAAGCTAAAAAAGGAGCTCAAAGAAGATACCAGAAAATGGAAAGCTATCCCTTGCTCTTGGATAGGAAGAACCAACATAGTGAAAATGAACTTAATCACCAAACTACTATAGAGATTTAAGGTTATTACAATCAAAATACCATTATCATACATTACAAATCAACAGAAAATATTCCTAAAATTTATTTAGAACCAGAAAAGACTTAGAATAGCAAAAGCAATTCTAGACAACAAAGGCAAGTCAGGTGGCATCATAATCCTTTACTGAAATTATGCTACAAACTATTGTGATACAATCAACATGGTATTGAGAAAAAAAAAAAAAACAAGCCTGAGCATCAGCAGAACAAAATAGGAGATACAAACACAACCCCAAGCACACTCAGTTACCTTATCTTTGACAAAGGAGCCAAACATACTCAGTAGAAGAAAGTCTCTTTAATAAATGATGTTGGAAAAACTGACTGTCAACATGTCAAAGACTAAAACTAGACTTATGTCTATCATCACACACTAAGCTAAAGATGAAATGAATCAAAGATCTGAATGTCAAAATACCAACACTAGACTTGTGGAAGAGAAAATAAGTAGAAATCTTGAAGACAGGTGTAGACAGATACTTTATGGACAAAACCCAGTCTTCAAGGGAAATACTATAAAAGAGTCAACAAATGGGACCTCACCTTATTAAAAAGCTTTTGCACAAAAATTAAATCACCAATGCAGTGAAAAGACAACCCAGCTAGTGGTGAAAATTTGTAACGTGTTGTCTCTCAGACAAAGGACTTATATCTAGAACATATAAAGAATTGGAAAAAAATTAATTCTCCCAAATTCAATGACCCAATCCAAAAAAGGACACTGGAGATGAATATGTAATTTTCAGATTAAGAAATACAAATGCTAAATAAATACATGAAAAAATGTTCAACATCATCAGTGATCTGAGGAATGTGTATTAAAACAACACTGAGATTCCTTAGAAAACTAGGATTAGAGGTTTCATTCACTCTAACTATTCCCCTTTTGGGTATCTTCCTAGAAGAATTAAAAACATCATACCTTAATAATGTTTATGCACCCATGGCTATTTGTAATAGCTAGTTCTTGGAAAATCCAAATGTCCATCAACTAAGGAAGAGGAAGAAAGATGTTTCTTTATATGAAGGAGTACTACTCAGTCAAAAACAAGGAAATTTTGATAGGTAAATTGATATAACTCAAGACCATGCTCATAAATGAAATAAATTAGACCTATATGTGTAAACAACATATTGTCTCCCTAGAGCGAGAACTGAACAAGTAAATAAGACACAAAACATACAATAGATACTGTGAATTGGGAAGAAACTCTTCAAAAGATTATTCAAACTGTGATGAGGGAAAGGGAAGAGAGGGAAACATACATATATACATAAGATAGTTATGATAGTCACACAGCTAATTTCTCTTAGTTCACTAAAAAGAAAGGTTTGTACTAATATTCTTTGCCCAGGATATCATGCTTACATCTTGTACTCTGAATGATTACTATGAGGGCAACAATACGCAATGGACTAATTACTGTATCTCTCTTTATACCCTGCTTTGAAATTCTGTTTTATTATTATTTTTATTTTTTTCTCTTTAAATTAAAAAAATGCTGAATGGTAAGACTTTTCCTACATCTAGGTAGAGATAAATAATTCCACTCTAAAAATAAACATTGAAGTAACATATATTAATTATATAATATTAATAATATTATATTAATAATATATATAAATAATTATAAAAATAATTATTATTCTTGATTTAACACTTTTAGTATGCAATTATTTTAAAGGACTAATTATAAGAAAAGCAAACTAATCAGACCCTAGATTTCATATATCTCCATTTTTATCAAATGGCTGTACTTTTTAACTTAAACTGCAAAAGTGAATCCTGATGATCATTTAATATTCATAATGGATATTAAAAATACACTTTGGTGACTTACACTGCAGGCCATCTTTCTTTACTTCTTTTTTATGCATTGTAATACACCTGGAAGATCAACCGACTCAGTATTTGGTAGACTTGTGGCTGGAGTTCAAATACAAACCAGTGCAACTTATGTCCAATTCTCTGTGAAGTTTAATGTTTAAATAAAACAGTAAATTTTTCTACCTTAAAAAATCCAGCTAAAGTTCCTGAGTTTCTTGATTGACGTTTTTGTATTTCTTGGGCTCTGCAGTCTTTCTGCTGTGACCACACTCTGCTTCTCCACATTCCTGGATTTATCCAATCCCCAATGAAGTCTCTGTGCATGCAGAATGCTGTCTTGTCCACACGTCCTGTCCCCCCAAAAAGCCAGTTGCAGATGTGCTTCATTTAGCTACTCAGGGCACTGGTAGGCCATTACAATGTTTCAGTCCTCACTACAGTAGGGAGAAGAAGTGGAAGTAGGTTCAGGGCTGTTCTGAACAGACCACGCTCTGTTCTTAGGTACTCAAAGCCACATATTTTGAAATGGTGTCCTAAGGAGCAGGTCTTCTTTTCCTTGTGAGGACAAATATAATTCCATCAAGGTCAAGGCCAGATCCCAAGAAGATGCCCTGGCTCCTCACAGGTAGGGCAGTCTACATATGTATACACACTTTAAAAATAAGTATGATTTAATATAGGTGGAAAGAAAGATCATCATTTCCCTTCCTAGAATAACTGGTTTGAGGTATGAATGAATATTCCCACTGACAACAGCCATATAACACGCCAGTATTGAACTCACAAATATTCAGCTAATCAGCAGTTCTATTTTACATTTAAAACAGAAAGATTCATATAAAAGTGTACAGGCAAGTGCAGGTTTGTGAGTTCGATCCCTGGTATAAAAAATACATAAATAAATTGTTATAAAATTGTACTGAAACATATCTGAAAATTTTTCTTATATTCATAATTACCTGTAACTACAAACTATTTCAGTGTACATAAACACAGGTGCAGTAGTAGAAGACAGTTGAGCCACTAGAAGAAATAAACTTTGCTAGTCATGGTGGTGAATGCCTGTAATTCCAGGACTTGGGAGGCTGAGGCAGAAAGATAGCTGCAAATCAAGACCTGTATGGGCTGTTTAAATAAATTCAAGGCCATCCAGGACTACTAAGTGAGACTCTGTTTCAAGAAAAACAAACAAACTTTGTTAGATTCAGTAACATTGATGAATTGTATGCATAATGTTGGTCAGGGAAGCCAGACACACACACACACACACACACACACACACACACACACACACCATTCTTTATTGTTACACTTACAAAAATCCAGAGTTGTTATAACTAATCTATGATGACAGAAATCAAAACAGTGGTTAGTTTTTGAAAGTATGGTAAGAGAAGTTTCTACTAATATTTCAAGTGTGATACCTGTGTAAATGGCAACCTCTTACTTTCATTTGTATGATGCTATTGAAAAACTCATCAAGCTGTATGCTATGATTTATGCACTTTCTATGCATGTTATATTTAACTTTTGTCTGAAAGAATTGAAGAGAATTTAAAAAATGCATTAGGGATTTGCAAACTTTTTCAATAACTCTTTTCAACCCAAGGAAAAAGAAACTTCTAGTTAGTCGCTGATTGGAATTCCTTGTATAGCAATTTCAATCCCTGGGTTTCAGACTCTCGTGCATCCTATTAGTGACAGGAAATAATTAACTCCCAGGTTAACTCATTTATGTTTTGATACCTTTAATGGATAGGTGAGTCTTATATAAAACAGAACCCCATCTGCCTTCAATTAGCCTCCACTGTTAGCACTAACCTCTAGAGCTCCAGAAATTATGAAATCTTTTGTTACCCACTCCCTCCCTCAAGGGTTGAGGGGTCAAGCATTATACTGGCTAAAAGCACTCCTTCTGATGGTTTTCTTTTCAGGTATGTGGTTGTAAAAGATTTTTCCATTCTGGTTTTTCCATAAAAGTCAGCCCACCAGCAAAATTTAAACTAGGATCTTAATCTCAGTTACATTCAACAGATGAGGGACACTGGGGACACAGATGGAAGGTGAAATACTGCCTCCCTTGTGTTCCTCCTTGGTTGTGACTGAGCTCCTCAGCCAGGGATCCTGCTGGCTTTGGTGGCAGCCTTGCAGCACCGGTGAGTCCGAGCCAGCGTAGAACAAAGCTCCTTCATAGGCTGGATGGGAACCAATACAAGTGCTTTCCATGTGGAGAATATCTCCTTGGACACGAGTCCAGGGATTTCTCTCATTTCTACTAAAGCATCTTATTACTTGGCTGGGCTCATCGTTTCAGTTCCTGAGTTAATTCACTGTCAGACCCTTGCACCTTTTCTTTTCTGTGTGAAATTTGGTAGTATAATTTGTAATGACAATTGGCAGGCGTGTTTTGCAGTCTACTTAATCTTTACCAGTGCTGAGTCACAAGCAAGTTGAGTCACACACTTCTTCACTACATTCATTTTATTAAATGGAAACAGCGCTCTTGTGTCCTGCAGTATTAACGCAAATCTCATTTCAGAGACCCCTGATAAGCAAATATAGAGGTTTATTCATCTTTAAAGTTTCTATCATCAACATCACACACTTCTGTGGCTTCATCTTTGGTTTCTGTAACATATAACTCCAAGTGTAATTAATATACATGCACAAGACATGCCTCCAAAAACATGGCCCTAACCAGAAGGAAGTACAGAAAAGACAGTAAGAATTTAGTGCTATAATGCTTGTTTTCATTGCCTTTGAGTTGAAGGCTGTGAAGTGCAGTCTTTCCGTTGAGTTTTGGTGATGCATATTTTTGCCTTGTAAATTATAGTCAATTGAAGAAAATATGATTATCTGTCTTGAATACAAAAGTAGTAGTCTCTCACAGGAGCAACTTTTAAATTAATATCTATGTACTTAAAATGCTAAACTCTTTGCAGTCAAGGCACATTCTATAACTTTTTTATTTACAAGTGAAACAATAAATTTTGGTAAATTCTAATAGTGCCTCCTCTTTAGTGACTTAGATGAAATTAATCCACTTTTTAGTTTAAGTGGTAGCAGAACAAATATACCTGTCAGCCACAAATTCTGAATACAGGTTTCCACCTGGAGCAAAGTTGACCAGTCTTCAGAAGCAGATCCTGCAGGGTTTGGTGGACTTCTGCTGATATTTCTTGCTGGGTATGTTGAGAAATTATATGCTTAGCAACATGCACATTTGTGAAACAGAGCCTCAAATAAAAATAATGTGGTTATTTCTGTGGTTCTAAATATCAATCGAGGAGACAAAGTCACCTTCCTTTATGTCAAATTTCTTCTATCAAGTTGTGGTTTGGAGGATTTTATTTTCTATGAGATGATGGTATTTTTCTCCAATAAAAAGTCTACTTAAAAAATTCTATCAAATGCTTCAAGATGAATTCTTCTCAAATGTAGCAAATTATGAGTAGAAAAAAAACTTTATGTCTTATTCTCACTGCATTAATTTAAAAGAAGTTCTAACAGGAAGATGAGTCAAGGTTGTTCTAATGATGGAAGAGATTTTAATTTTGTGAGATGGAACTTTTAGAATGGCACTAAAATAAATTAACAGGACTCACTAATATATACATTTCAAAGGTACAGTTTTGTGTGCAAAGCTGTAAATGGCCATGTGTGATCAGATGGTTACATTTCACTTGCATTACCACTTTAAAACTGCTTTTTTAGACAGAGCTATGTTTAGTAAAAAGATTTCCAAACTTTTAAAGACTTAAATATATTCTCAGACTTCAGAAATCCACTCATAAATTAGTAATTCTCCTTTTTAATAGAATTTGTATGCATATAACAGAAGAAAAACAGAATCTTATAGCCTGGAGCAAAGATAGGCTTTCAATAGCATACTGACTGAAAATGGTGTAGCAGCTATATTCTTCAAAATGTTCACTTCAAATATTAAAAAAAATTCAGTATTTCTAGACCACATAACATAATTTGGTAGCAGAAATGGCTTTATTTTCTTTCGTTGCTCTAAGGCTCAAATCAACTCAACCATTTCCAAGGCACATGTTCAAATTAGTTCTTTGTTTATTTGACAGATGCTTTTGTGGTTTTATCTCCTACAACTTATTAGTGAATTTTTTATCAAATATATGCCATTAACAATTTAAACACTTTTCTAGTGCAGTGAAATACTGAAGATTGAGGAGAAAATGTTTAAGAACAGGCTGATATTTTACCATTTCCTATTTTTATATATCTTGGTATTTATGGCACTGTGGTTTTATAAAATTACTCAGAAATTTCTTGGTTAATCTGTCTGTTAAACATATTCTAAAAATTAACCTACTAATTTGAAGTTATTTTGAAAGGGTTAACATGAAATCATTTTAAAATTGTTCATTTTAGTGTTCTGTATTATATATAATCATCTTGCTTTAAATTAGGGAAAATGTTACTGACAGAAAAATCTTTTAGTGGTGGAGGGAGAGAACCAGGCCTCACCGGGAGGAGATGCCCATCTGAAAACCAGCATCATGTGGGGCCACTGCTGGAGTGGGGAAGCCAGACCCAAGCCTCTGTCTATGAGTCAGCACCATTCACAGACTGTGGTGGGAGAGAACAAGGCCCCACCAGGAAGTGATCTCCATCCGGAAACCATATCATTTTCATCATTTTTTGGGCTGAGTTTTATTCTCTTTTGTTTTGTTTGAGTATATCAAATCTGATCGCATGAGCAGCTATTTAAAAGATAGCAAGACATATTATGGGACCCAGTTTGGATTTACTATTGTCTTGTGTTGAAGTCCTTTATTGAATTCATTGTTTTATTTTTATTGTGTTTATTTATTCTTTTCTGTTCTATTTTTACCATATCCAAATGTGTCTGCAGCTATTTTGAAGACAACAAAAGGCAATATGGTAACTATTGTTGATTTTGTAAGGTTTTGAAGTCCTGTATCACTTATACTGGTACATTTTGATTGGTTTCAATCTGTTTTATTTTCCTTAGTTTTAGCCTCTTGAAAAGAAAAGAAAAGAAAAAGAAAAAGGAAAAGGAAAAAATTTAGCTTTTTAAAAAAATTATTTTAAAGAGAATAAAACAAAAGAAGACAGAACAAAGCAAATCAGAACAGAACAATGTAAACAAGACAGCACTTCACAACAAGATAACCGGATATTAATAGTAGGTACCATAATGTTTCTTTCTTTGAAATTGTTGAGCATACTTTCACACACAATAATATCAAACATAACAAAATAGTATAAAATCATTCAACAGGATGAAAGTATTACAGACATTCAAAACCAAATAACAGAACATGAACAATGGCTTCTATAATATCTCATATTCCATAAAAATTTGTTTATAGTATCACACATATTAAAATCCAATAAGACACAACATAATAGAACCAATGGAAATGGAAGAAAGAAAGCATGGTAGAACTAAAAAGCAAGATGATATTAAATCAGCAATGGCTGCCATAATGTCTTGTTCTCTTCAAAGTGGCTGTTCATACCATCACACATAATAAAATCAAACAAAACAGAAGAAAATCATTCCTATCAATGAATGAAAACATTATAAGGCTTCAAAGCAATGTAATGGGGAACAATGATTACCATAAAATTGTATGTACTCTTATCATTTCTTACACTAGGGAGACTATATGGTATTTATATATGTGAGTTTGATTTATTTCACTTATGAGTATGGTCTCAAGTTGCATCCATTTATTTATAAATATCTCAGTGTGATCATTCTTTTTAGCTGAGTAGTACTCCATTGTATAAAAGCACCACATCTTTTTTATTCATTTCTCAATTAATGAGCATTTAGGTTGTTTCAAATATCTGGCTATTACAAACTGTGCTGCTATAAGCATAGGTGCACATATATCACTGTGATATGACGCTTTCAGTTCTTCTAGGAATATGCCCAGAAGTGGAATAGCTGGGTCAAATGGGACTTGCAAACCTAGCTTTTTGAGGAATTTCCAGATTGACCTCCACAGTGGTTGCACCAGTCTACACTCCCACCAACAGTGCAGAAGAGTTCCTTTTTCCCCACAGCCTCTCTAACACTTGTTGTTGGTAGTGTTTTCTATCTTGGCCATTCTTTCTGGGGTGAGATGGAATCTCAGTGTGGTTTTAATTTGCATTTCTTTAATGACTAACGATGATGAACATTTTTTCATATATTTATTTGCCATTTGTATTTCTTCATCTGAGAACTGTATATTCATGTCAGAAAATCATTTTTGGATTGGGTCTTTGAATTTCAAGGGCCTGATTTTTTTTTTAAATTTTTTCTATGTTCTAGACAGAAATCCTTTGTCTGAGGGACAGTTCATTAAGTTTTTTTCCCAATTTGTGGGTTTTCTTTTCACTATGCTAGAGATTTTCTTTTGACTTGCAGAAACTCTTTAATAAGACATGATCCCAGTAACTGATTTCGGGAAGTATTTCCCGTGCAGTTTGATTCTTGTTCATGAATTCTCTACCTACCCCTGTGTTGTCAAGATATGTACCTACTTTGTCTTCCAACAGATTTAGTGTTTCTGTTTTAATATTTTGATCTTTGATCCATTTAGACTTCAGTTAGTACATGGTGATAAGTATAGGTCTAGTTTTAGTTTTCAACATATGGAGAACCAATTTTTCCAGCACCATTTATTAAAGAGACTATTGTTCTTCCAGTGAATGCATTTGGCCCCTTCATCAAAGATAAGGTGATTGAGGTGTGTTTGTAGTTATAGTTGTATCTTCTAATCTATTCCATTGATCTTGAGGTTTGTTTTTATTTCAGTACCGTGTTGATTTTATTACAGTAGCTTTATAATATAACTTCAAGTCAAGGATTGTGATGCCTCCTACCTTGCCTTTGCGGCTTAGAATTACCTTTGCTATTCTAGGTCTCTTCTGGTTCCAGATGAATTTTAGGAGTGACTTCTCTAGATCTATGAGGTATGCTAGTGGTATTTTTATTGGGATTACATTGAATCTGTATAGTAATTTTGGGAGAATGGCCATTTTTACAATGTTTGTTCTTCCCATCCATGAACAAGGAATGTCTTTCTATTTTCTGAGGTCCTCTTCAATTTCTTTTTTCATGGTATTATAAGTTTCTATGAATAGATCCTTTACTTCTTTTTTTTTAATTAGAAAGAGAATAAAACAAAAGGGGGCAGTACAGAGCACATCAGAACAGGACAACATCGGCAACACAGTATTTACATTAAGTTAACTGGACATCAACAGTACCTAAAACCATATCTCTTACTCTGCTATAGTTGAGCATAGTTTCAAATACAATAATATCAAACATAACACAATAGTATAAAGCCATGCATAGAGTGAAAGAATTACAGGGCTTTCTGAACCGAATAACAGAAAATGTTTTATGGTTACTGTAATGTATCATTTTTGATAAAAAAGAAAAAAATTGTTTGAGCTATCACACATACTCAAATTCCAATAAGACACAATGTGATAGATAGAACCAATGGTAGTAGAACAAAAAAAAGCATGGTAGGACTTCTAAGAAGGATGATATTAAATCAACAATAGCTGTCATAATGTTTTGTTTTCTTCAAAACTGCTTTTCATATCATCAAGTATGATATAGTCAAACAAAACAGGATAACACCATTCCAACTGATGAGTGAAAACTTTGAAAGACTTTGAAGCTGTGAGATGGGGCCTCATGCTTACCATAAAGTCTTATATACTCTTATCAAATCTCATATTAGGGAGATTATATGGTATTTACCCTTGTGAGTTTGGTTTATTTCACTTAAGAGAATGGTCTCAAGTCGTGTCCATTTATTTATAAATACCTCGATGTGATCATTCTTTATAGTTGAGTAGTACTCCATTGTATAAAAATGCCACAACTTTTTTATCCATTCCTCAGTTGATGGGCACTTACAAATTGTACTATTACAAATTGTGCTGCTATAAACATGGGTGCACATATATCAATGTGGTATGATGTTTTCA
>PVJX010039260.1:0-15872 GCA_004027295.1 Dolichotis patagonum
TCTGAGCGTGCGGCTGCCTCCGACTCCTGAGGCCCAGTCATCCGAGTGAGGTCCCTTCCCTGACGGACTCCACGCTTCCCGGGGTGGCCTGGATGCTGGGCCTGGTTTCCCCTCCTCAAGGCCTGAGCAGATTTCGCGGAGGGGAAACGCGGAAGCCCAGGCATCCGCAGGGTGTTACGTGGGGGCAGAAGTTGTCTCATAACTGTTGCTCCCTCCTGGAATCCATTGTCGTTGTGACACACAGCCAGACCAACGGACAGCCACATTTCTCTTCCAGCAACAGGGGCCTCACTCACAGCACTGCACCACACTGCCCAGATGCCAAGCACTCGGGCCTTTGCCAGCCCCCAAGGCGGAACCGAGGGTCCGCTGGCCGCCTGCCCCTGTCCCCCGCCGTCTCTTCCTCCCTTTCCCTGGCACGCGAGCCACAGGAGGCTGGGACAAGCACACAAGGCTTCCCAGACCGGGCCTGAGACTGCAGTTACCCACCGTCAGCAGCAGCTCCGCCATGCTCCACGTGAGCCTTGGGAAAGCAGCTGGAGATCACAGGCTTCCACTCCAGCAGGGGCAGGGGGCTCTGGAGTGTGTGTGCATGCGTGTGTGCATGCGTGTGTGTGTGCATGTGTGTGCATGCATGTGAGCGCTTGAATTCCAGCTTGTGTGGTTAAAATACAGAAATATGGGAAACAGGCTTTTCTCTTGACCCCTTGTCTCCCCAATAAATTCACTTTTTTTTTTAACTAGGTCAGTTCCTTCTTTACTATTTCCTGTCTCTCCTTGCTTTGGGTTTACATGACCACTTTTTTAAATTAAATCCTTGAAATAAATGCCTAGAGCATTACTCTCCAGAGCCTCCTTTTTGCTAATATAGCAACAAGAGATTCTATTTCCATCCTCTGACTCCATATGACTTCCGTATCCCCAAAGGTCACTGTGCTGGAATTCAGTCCCCCGAGAGGTTTTACCCACTTCCTGCTTGCCCTCGAGCATGCACCCCTCACTGCAGACTCCGGGCTGCTGTGTTCAGCCCAGTAACTCTCGTGCCAGTCCTAAGCTCCCACCGAGGTTTGCCAGTGTCTGGCTCTCATTGTTATCCTCGAGTTGCGCTGCTGTATCAATTGTCCTTGAAAACAAAACACATCCATCTATTTATAGAGTTCTCTTTTTAATAGTGGTTTTCCATTTACACGATTCGGCAATCCTCAATTACTGAAGACTGAGTGAACTGAAGACTAGGCAGGCTCTGCTTTTCCTAAAGGGAGGCGAAGTGTAGGTGTCTCAATAGCCCCTGGTGTGGGAGGTGATGAGATCACTGGCGCAACCACAGGCCTGAATCGCTGTGATCCAGAGAGGCCAGGGAGTCACACGTGGCTCTGGCTGTCACCACCTGATGCCCCAGGCTAGGACTTCGGACTGGCAAGCCAGAGGCCATCAGCAGGTGCGGCCCCTTCACCTTGGGCCAGAGCCTGGGCCAAAATGAACCTTGCTCACCAGAACTCACCCGGTCTGCAGTGTCTGCAGCTGACAGCAGAAGCCCAAGACAGTGGCCAAAGCCGTTCATTCCCGAGCTTGACTGCTGCGTCCTGATCCTGCGTGGCTTGAACCTGCGTGGTTTACTTTCAAGAAAGGAGAACAGCAGAATGAGGTGGATCAAAGCCCCTACATCCTGTGAAACAGGATATAAAGCAGAGCAACCCCACGGTGCCCAGGAAGATGCCTTATCGATAGGGCAGGGACATCACCGGCTGAGCCTTGGGGCTGTGTGGTCATCAAACCCAAGGACCTCCTGAGTGGGAGCCACTCTGCTGGGGTCCTTTGAGATTCAGCCTGAGAGTCTGCTAAGTCACGCACACCAGACATGCGTGCACACACTTGCATACACTAGTGAACACACATCCACACATATCCACACATAGACACACAATACACATGCACACGCACACAAGCTCACCACAGAGCATCCAGAAGGCCCTTGCGCCTTCCACCCTCCTGTTCCTGTCAGAGGAAAACCACCGCCCCGAAGCCCCTTTCATCCCTCTTGCTCAGTTCTGTGTTTCCATGGCAACCAGCCCCGCAGCTCAGATCGCTGAATCCTCTGAGCCCCTGTTTGGTAGCAGCTGAGGTTTTTATAATCTCCATCCCATAGGCAATGAGCCTCAGTGTCATTTGTTGATACCACTGGGACTGGAGGATGTCGCAGTGGTCTCTAGGTGGACACAGCGCCACACTCCAAGTCCCAGTGATGCTTCTGTTTCTCCCGGACTCTTCTCTGAGCCTCTCCCTGCCACTGAGCACCCCATCCCCACCCAGCAGCCCCACCCTCCACCCCATGTCCCGCTCCTTGGCAGAGGAAGAGGGGGCATCTCACCTGGGCGCTCCGCCCCTCGCCAGCCGAGGTAGAAGGAGTTCCAGCCGTGCCGAGTGCAGACTCCTTCCTGGCTCTGACCAGCTCCTCGAGTGAACAATGTGCAGGCAGTGCCCACCTGCCCCGTGGCAACTTAAAAGCATTTTATGAATTTAATTTTTAATCCCAGAGGGGTTAGCACTGGGAGACCAATTGACAGCTCCCCAAAAGTTGCACGGCGCCAGATCCTGGAGTCAGTGTGGCTGATTCTACATCCAACTGCTGATTCTCTCTGCCCTGGCCAGGGGACAGATGTCCCCAGACATACACTGGACACTGGGGCCTCATGAGGAGTATGGGATGATTTTAGGACAAAAAGCAGTTGTGAAGGAACGAGTCACCGGGAGGCCGTGGCCAGCTCGCTGGAGGCGCGTTTGCCCCGACTCTCGCCGAGGGCGCCCCTTGATTGCTGCACTGAGTAAATGTCAGTATCGCTTCAACTGTGGGAAGATTTAAACCAGCCACAGGCTCTGCCCATTCAAGGGAGCCTTATTAAAACCTAATTTCCCAGGAGCCCGACCCTGTGGCCCTGAGCTAGGTCGAGGCTCACTGGAAGGGGAACCAGAGCCCCCCATGCAGCGTGGACAAACACGAGGAGGTCGAGTGTTTGCCTCCTGGACAGGTCCAGCAGCGCGGACAGCTGGCAGACAGTGATGGGCTAGCGGATAAAAGGCCTGCGGTGAGCTCAGCTGCACCCCCAGCTTGGAGCTGGAAAGGGAACTTCAGTGAAATGAGATCCTGATCTTGTCTTCCCGGGATGGAAAGGAAAGCATTCGTAACTACACCAAAGGCAGATCTCGGCACTAAAAAAATTAAAGGATGATTCTCCGTCTGTATTAGTTTCTGTATTTGTGAAATCTTCAATTCCTTGTGTGGGATCACACCATGGAAAGAGCAAGTGTAAGGAATAATCATAATAAACTCTTAAGACAGTGTCAGTCTCCAGCTGCACCTACACTGTCACCAGCCCACAGACCCCCACCACCCTGCTCCCTTCCCAGGGAAGTGGCCTCCCAGGTCCCCACACCCTGGGGCGCAGTCATAGCTGGGGCTTTGTCCTCTGGGTCTTTGTCACCAATGTCCTCACTTTCCTGGTAACGAAAATAAAACTAAAGTGAAGGAGAGAGTTTGCAGGCAAAAGTGCTGACTGGAAAGCAAGGAAAAGGATGGGCCGGGACCACAGTTTGTGCAGTGTCTGTAGAGAAAGACAGGGGCAGGGCAGCCGAGGCAGGCAGGGTGCCACAGGTCATCACTCCATCCTGGGCCCTGGCTCTGGAACCAGGTGGTCTGAGAGCAGCTCCAGCCCTGGGACAGGATCGTCTCTGTCAGGTGGTTCCAGTCCTGTGGGACCCAGGTGACACAGATTGGGGACAGTGGCTGGAGATGCTGGGCTGTGTTCTAAGGGGGTAGAGTCTGGAACTGGGCATCTTAAAGCTGGTGACCCAATGTCCCTGCAGATCCCTGCCTCGGAAGAAAATGCAAACCGTGCTTTTAATGGGTAACAGGCTAAGGGCCCAAGAGCGGTTTGCCCTGGGTCCTTGTAGTGGCCCCTGACCTCGTGGGTCAGCACCCCTCTGGGGCTGCCCGTGCCTGGGCCTTCTCTCTCCTCCAGAGCACTGGAGGCCGTCATCCTCTGTGCAACAGGAGGGAAGCCTGTCTGTACCCCACAGCCTCTGAGCGGGGAACAAGCACGGACCTGGGGGTTCTGGGTAGGAGTGAAGAGCTGCCCAGGTGCCCAATACACGTTGTCCAGAAAGGCTGGGTTCTCCGCATGCAGAGCCTGCATGGAGCGGCAGAGAACCCTTCTTCCTTTGAGGACCTGGACGTCAGGCTGTGGCCTCTGAGGACCTGGACTATGGTCTTATAGGAAAGGCAGAAGAGGTTCTTGATTCTTTCCCTTGATGGCCAGTTTCTGAATACAAGAAGGGCCTAACAACCTCTAGATTTGACTGGACATTGCATCTACTGGCTTGTGTTAGGATAGCATGGATTTCTGGCATAGCTGACATGTACTTCCTTGTGGTCCCTGTGCAGTCAGGGCACCAGCAGTCCAACTTCGGCGAGATGGAGCCTTTCAGTGGGCAGTGGGTGTTGCAGCCCCACGTTCTCAGACTCTGTTGCTTCTGGGTACAAGACATCCCAGGCCCAGCCTGTACCTTTGCAGACCCAGACTTCGGATCCTCGTTTCCTAAGGAGCCTTGTGCACAGTGGGGAACTATTTGGAGACCACATTCTGCAAACCCTCTGTGCATTTTACTGAATGAATGGATACCTGGCACCTCTTCAGGAAAAAGAGCTAGAACATGCATATTTGTAAGAAAAAGTTATGAGTTCCAATTGATATTTGCAGTTCAAATTTAAGGTTATTGTATATTTTACCTCTTGTCCTTGACTTTATGTTAAGTACATTGGTTCTTAATATCATTTATGTAATTACCTATTTCTTTATCCTGTCTCACATATCATAGTTTGAAAGCTGCAATATCATTTCACTGTTAAGAATTTTTTATTGCTTGCAGTATAAGGTATTGTTAGCACTTCTTGTCTTCACATCTTCCTGGGATATTTTGCCAGATGGCACTATAGTATTTTTAACATGATTGAAGCAATTATTGTCCTGTCACTGAATGTGACAAAGCTGTCTCCCCAGATATTTGCTTCAACTTAGGGAAAACTTAGATCCCACTTTAGCTGATTGGTGTGAAACTCCACTGCCTTGAGAATCTCAGGTATTTCCTTCAGCCTAGTGGGTGAAAAATTACATCTCAGCGTAGTTTTGAGTTACATTTTCATGCATTCCATGAATGTAGCGAAACATTACCTAAAAAAGATATTTGTAGAAAGGTAGAGAGAAGCCCCATCTGGTCTGGGGTGCAGCTCAGTCATAGGGGCTGCCCAGCAGGCACGATGCTGGGCTCCCAAGAGGAAGACAGAGGAAAAAGAGGAGGGAGGGAGGGAGGGAGAGAGAGAGAGAGGCCCAGATCCTGGTGTGATATTCTAGCATCCTAGAATACCATATGCATCTGCCCAGCCTCTTTTAGCAGGAAAAGGTCTGATACTCTTGTTCCAGTTGCTCCTTAGACAAAAGGGAACTGCTTGCCATTTCTGGTGCCTGCACAGCCCGCAGCCTGTTAATGCCAATTAGTCACAAACTACCTCAGTGTCTGCGTTAGTAACGGCGACCACATGTGACAACCAACACTTAGCTTTGCAGCCTTCTTGCCTGTCGTCTTCTCAGGAAATGAAGCGGGGTGGGGTGTCACCACTGGGCAAACCCTGGGAGCTCAGGCAAAGCAGAGCGCAACACTGGCCTTTCTACCTGTTCACTGCATTTCAGGACCGCAGTCACAGAGCCATCAGGTCCTTAGGTGTCTACACCATCTCACGAGGGGGATGAATCATATTGCTGGTATAATTCTGAAAACAGGAAATTGACAATGATACATGTGCATACACAGAAGAGAATCTGTTGAAAACACAAAGGCAGTTGGAACTCTGAGAGGACAGGGTCTGCACACCTCACCCTCGTCCAGCCCCCCCTGCTGCCTGCTGGCCCGGCACAGAGACCTGCCCTCCTGGGGCTCACTCTGAGTGCCGTTCCACCTGTGCCTTCCCCAGGAGTTCAGATCACAACCCAGTTATTTTGCTATTATCAACCTTTGGGTATAAATAACATTGATTTCCTAATATGTCCAAATATCATTATAATAAGGTGGCATTTTAAATTTATACAGAAATATATGACAAGATTATTGCATAGGGGAAGTCAACACAATGGTACATTGTGAAGTTTGCAGTACACAAAATTAATTGTAAGTAGATGATTTTGTGTGTGTCTAGAAACAGTTTCTCCAAAAATACAAGGCAGAAACATTATTTAGAGAGAAAAATATAATCCACAGATAACTGTGTACCATTGTGTAATGTGTAGAACAATTAGACAAAAAGGCCACAGTGAAGCCGAAGACCTAAACATTCACAGCAACCTTACCTAATCGACCTCTGCAGAACGAGAACCAGTGGCAGCAGGAAGCACACACCTGCATGGAAGACAAGTGAAGAGATAAAACAAACTGAATCTCAAAGTTTACAGTCACCAAAGCTTCATGGAATATATGCTTCAATCACAATGAAAAAAGCAAAGTGATAACATATTTAGCAATCATCTAAGCATTTGCAAATCAAACTAGGAAATTCTAATTAATCTCTGGAGCAAATGAATCACACAGGAAACCAGAAATCACGATGAAATTGTAACAGATTTGGGGAAGGTTTCAAATTTTGAAAAGGAAAAAATGTAATTTAAATGATCATTTAGAAGATAGAGTCAAAACCAAGGATTCTAAGTTTCTATTCTAAAACTGTCCCTGAAAAGTACAAATTAAATGTGAAGTAGAATAGAGGATATAGATTAAAATAGAGAGCAGTTAAAGAGCAAACAACAAAAGTCTCCAAGGCTGTTTTTTGAAAGAATGAATTAATTAAATTAATCTCCAGCAAGTTTAATCAATAAAAAAGAAATAAAACACAAATTGTACATATCCGGAGATGAAAATATATTATCACTGTAGGTGATAAAAGAATAAAAAAGAAAACATTGTAAACAATTTCATGACAAGAAAATTTAAAATGTAGTAAATTTAAAATTTGTAAAAGTAAATAAAGTTCATGAAGTAACTAACATAAAACAAACACAAGAAAATATAATACTGATACACCTATAAGAAAATATTTGAACCAATAATTTTCCCAAAAAGAAAGTTCTAGGAGCAGATTTTTTCCCAATTCTGAATTCTTTCAAATATTTAAGGAAAAACAACAGCAGTCTTACAAAAACTCTTATAGAAATTTGAGATATGGAAAGCACACTTACCAATGTACTGAATACAGCTGGTTCAAATCCACTACAAATAACTCCATAGACCTCTCAATAAAATTTCAAATACAAATATCTTTAAAAAAATTAACACAGCAAGTTAATGGGTATAAAATAGAATAATGCACTGTAACCGTTTTGCTTTAGGAATGCAAAGATGGTTCAACATGCAAAATTCAAAACATATAACTAACCACATTAATGTAATTAATGAAGAACATCATGTCAGAGTCTTAATAGTTCAAGAAAAAGCACTTGACAAAATTCAGTACTCACTCATCATAAAATGCTTTAGCAGACCATGAATTGAATCCAACTTTCTTAATTAGATATGGAGTATCTACAAGAATCTTATAACCTGCAATTTTGATTAATAAAGACTTACATCTTTTATCCACTGGATGCATGTTCTTTATCATTATATGGTGACCTTTTGTCTTCATGAATATTTCTCTTGAAATTAACTGCTCGATGAAACTGCATCTTGAAATCATTTTGATGAAGTTTTTAGCCTTTTAACTTTGAATCCATGTATTTCATAGAAAGTACTACACTTTTTGATCCAATATCTATCATTTTCCTTAATGAAATTTTATGTTCTTTATGTTTAATGTAATAACTATGGAGTATTAATTCTAAAATTTTACCTTACATTTTCTACTTTGTTTTCTGTCATTGTTGTACTGAACATCCTTGTGTGATATATGTTGTGTGTTTCTTTTAAAATTACAAACTGAGCAGCTTATATGTCCATTAAGAAAAGAATGGAGAAAGAAAATGTGATATCTGCACACAGCGGAGAACTACTCACTTGTAGGAAAATGGATGGACCTTGAGTAGCTTAAATATCACATGGTTTCTTTTATATGAGAAAAAAAAGTATGAAAAAGACAAAATAAAACATAATAGAAAGAAGGGAAGAGTGCTTTTTCCCAAATGGGAATGGGACCAAGAGATGGAGCGACAGGACAGAGGGCAGGAGAGAGATCAGGGGAGCTGGAATGCGTGGGCACTGTGCCAACTCCACAGGTAAACATGTGCCACAGACACGCAGAGGCAAAAGAGTTCTCACATAAAGAGCAAAAGTTTAAAAAGTTGCATGGAGAACATTCCTTCTTTTGAGGCGAAGAAATGAGCACATTCTGTGTTTTTCCCTTTCGTGTGCCACCAGGGTCCCTTGCAGGAGACGGACCGTGCCTGGGCCAGGGCCCAGGTGCCCACAAGCAGGGGAGTTCCGGGCCCAGAGCACCGCTGTGGGTCCTCTCAGGAGCCACTCTCACTGGAGCCGTGGGCGGGCAGCGAGCAGCCTTCCCGGGACCACAGGTCACGGTGCCCTCAGCACGACTGTCCTTTCACAGGCAGGTGCATGGGGCCCCTGCACACAGCACCTCAGCATCTGCAGGAAAACGGGGCTGGTGTGCCCCCAGAACCCCACCCGACTGCAGAGAGCCATGCAGTGCCTCCGCACCGTGTGCTTCCCCTCAGGGACCTGCGCTGTGCAGAGCCCGGAGAACCGGACCTGACCGAGGCCACTGACCTGTGCTCCTCGTGAGCCTTCAGCGTGACCCCAAGGCCCGCTCCGGGGAGTGCCAGTTGATCTGCAGGGCTCCTCCAGCACCGGCACAGCGGTACGAGGCAGAATGATCTGGTTCTGTGGTCCAGAGCCTTCCCAAACTGGGTGCTCCAGTAGGAGATTCGTGGCCTAAAATAAGGAAACTGACCATAGTCCCAGCGACGCACTCCCGGGTGTCTCGCTGGCATAGCTGACTGTTGGCACTGGACCTGGCTTGAGGTTTCTGTTACTTTAAGAGAAAGTCAGGCACGGCCCCTCCATCATTCTTTCTTCAGTGTCACCACAATTTCATTTTAAAAAGCTTTATCTACAGGGTCTGGATTATTTCTCTTGTTAAAATAATGTCCCTTGTTGAAGAAATAACCTCTGTCCTCAAATTGTCCATTGATTAATGAGATCCAAACAGGATCTTGTCACCCAAGATCACCAGACTCACACACAAATGGGACAAGTGGAAGGGACCCTGCAGACGCAAGAGCAGTGGACCTAAGGCTCCATGGACCGCAGGTGATCACAGAGGTCAGACACCACAAAAGGTTACCTTGCCGTGGACACATGCAAGGGCTGGATCACATCAGCAGCAAACAATAAAAGACGCTAACATTAATGGGTAGAGTTGGAAAAGAACAGACTAGAATGTTCAGAAATAAAAGAATGGCAACCAATCAAACAAAACAGGGTGATAAAGAGCAGCACAGACCTGGGCGAAGCGAGAATGAGTGCCTTGGCGAGGGGCAGACACAGAGAAGCTGGGCACTGGTCACTCAGGTCTCTGCAGAGGTGACAGGAGAGCACCGTCCTGAAGCCACAGCGAGAGTGGTTTGCAGGACTCACTGAAATCCGAGAAATAACTTGAGCCCACTATGTGCAATTTAAAGAATTTCAAATTGAACTATTTCTTCCCAACTTCAGTGTGCTGCAAAATATTGCTATTGTGATGGCCTTGGGGGAAAAACATACCAACTACTATTTATTTTGACCAAAAGAAAAACAGACAAAAAGAGCTTTTTGATCTCAAGACTTGAGTCCCAGTAAACAGTTCCAATCACGCTCCTTCTCTCCAGTGGTACGAGAGGGAGACTGCAAGGAATTGTATTTCTTGTAAAAATAAGTAAGAGGAAATTGTCCCACAGTTATTTCTACCTCTTTTCTGACTTTACATCTCACACACGTGTGTATCCAGTACCAACCTCAGGATCTCCAGACAACAAAGCCACCCAGAATTGTTTACTGCTCAGTAAGACCTTCCACTCAAGGACAGCCAAGTTCTCTGAAGGCAAGCGGCTTTGGGGATCCCTGTGACCACTTTGTGGAACCATCCCGTGTTCTGCTTCTCAGCCTGTCCAACTTTCACCGCTTCTCCCCAGAGACAGCTGAAGCCACAGTGCAGCCCAAGACAAGATGAAGCGACTTCTTCAGGCTAAGTGTGCGTGCTGCCCTCACACAGGGCTTTCTCTGGCTTGCTCAATTCTGTCTCAGTTGTTTTGTTTCAGTTGCTCTGAAGCCAGACTGAGATCTCTCGGAAGATCTTATCCAGACCCCAGGGGAAGCAGCGCAGCTCCTGCCTGCCTTGCCTCCCTTCCGTGGCCTTGGACCTGGCCCTGAGCTGGGTCCACTCTGCCTCTCCAGGTCCACTGCTTTGTCGTCTGGGCACCTCTCTTGCTGTTCAGTGTTTACGGGAAAATGTGGGTCTTTGGTGTGTATGGTGGAAACTTCAAATTCTTATCAGTGTAAAAAACACACCAAACATTAGTGATGTATTTTTTAAAAGGTACTTTATTTCTCACATGGGAGGTGAATGAATACACACTTCTCAGATGAAGAAATACAAATGACAAATAAATACATGAAAAAATGATCAACATCACTGGTCATTCAGGAGATGCAAGTTAGGGAGAAGAAAAAGATGGCGGACCAGTAGGTAGCAGGAGAGGGACCCTCTCTGAGAGACACAGCTTAAATGCCAGAATAAAACACTCTGGAGAGACCCAAACAGAGAGAGATGGACTCTCACAACCCAGGAAGAAACTAAAGTGCAGAGAAGCCCAGGGCAGAGCATTTCCAGCAAGCAGGGGCTGTGACGCTGTCCAGGGCTGCAAAGGAGCCAAGAGATGGGGACTCCCAGGTGTCACTAGGTCCCCAGTGACTGGCAGTAACACTTAGGATGGGTTTGTGGGGTCAGAGCTCTTCTGCCCTCCAGGGAAAGGTGGGAATGGGGAGAGGAGTGCGTGTCACCAGCTGGTCAGCGGGGCGTGACCAGGCTTTGGTACCCAGGAGGGACTTGGTGCTCAAACACAGGCGGCAGCTCCACCTCGAGAGCTCCGAGTGTATCTCTTCACTGCTCCCTCCAAGTCCCATCTGCGTGGAAGTAACCAGAACACGCTCATCCTGCCCTCACAGGCTGCAAATGAGAGACACAAAGGATGGGATTCGCTCTTTGGCAGAAGCCAAGATCCAAAACACAAGGGACTGTTAAAAAACCGTGTTTTCTTAAAGGAACCTTGAGAAAACCGTCATGACCAGAGCTTTTAGGAGAATGGGAAGAGGCTGTGTGCGAGAGTTGTGGGGATGGTGGGGTCACTTGTTGGGGTGTGTGCCTAGATCCCCAATCCCCCAAACAGGTGCACAGTGAAGGCCCAAAGAATGAGAAAAGCAGCATGATCTTCAGGGCTCCAGGACTAAAATCCTCTGCAGAGTGTGTAACTCGGCTTGCTGGCCAAGCAACTGACACTGGGCAGCCTATGTTTAATCAGAAGAAAGAAGGAGTTGAGTGGAAAATGCAGGAAACCTGAGCAGGACCTTGGGAGGGGTTCAAGGTCCCCTCAGAGCAACAGACTGTGCTAGTTAAGCAAAACCATCCAGAAAGTCTCCAGGTGGCCTCAGCTGTGGCCTATCTTGTCCCCTGAGGAGTCTCCTCCTTCTCAGCTCAGCCATGCCTGGCCCACACCAAGGCACTGCATGTGTCTTCAGCTTCAGTGGCTCCAAAAGTCACTAATTCCAAAGCAATGGGAGCTGGCTCAGGCTCAGGCCCAGGCCCAGAAGGGGCTGGATGGGAGCTGCCCTGGGCCGCAGTGGAGATGGCCTTGCATCCTATAGCCTGCGTGTTTGAATCAACTTTGGTTGCCAACCCCAGCACTTTGTCCATCTGGGCAAATCCAGTGAACCAGGAACCAAGAATAGTTTTCACAATGATAAAAGTTTGTTAAGAAAGAAAAAAGCGGGGAGGAGTCCAAAGATGGCGGACCTGTAGGTAGCAGGAGAGGGACCCTCTCTGAGAAAGACATCTCAAATGCCAGGATAAAACACCCCGGAGAGACCCAAACAGAGAGAGATGGACTCTCACAACCCAGGAAGAAATGAAAGTACAAAAAACCGCTTGAATATGAGGTCCTGGGGCTACCATTAGAGAAGCTAAGATCAGCAAGCACAGCGCCCTCCTCGAGCCACCTGAATTCCTGCCGGAGACCTGACCAAGTGATTGCTGAAAAAACTGGCTTGAGTCGCCAGAGTGTGGAGCTGAACAGCCCTGTGTGTGGCTTGCCCAGACCGGCCCTGCATGCGACCCACCTAGAGGCACCGTGAATTCGCACCACAGCCTCGCTGAAGTCGGAGGTCAGGGAGTCCAGCAGTTCTTGGGGACCGGCATCAACACGCAGTGAGTGATGGGAATAAGACCCTCCCACGGGAAAGGGGAAACCAACTGGACGACATGTTGGATTTGGGCAGGTAAGCCCTAAATCCATAAGGAAGTGGCTTCAGTTGGTTGCTCCCCTCGCCAAGCGGATTGGTGGAATCTGCTTGGACTAGGCCGCACCCCTGGCCAGGACCCAGTGAGTCACTATAAATTAATTCCCTGAGATCGGCACACACTGATGCAGTGAAGGACTGCAAATGTTGACTGGCCTGGAAGGGAGGAGCCAGCCCACGTTGCCCATGCATGAACTCTAATCTCTGATAGCCTATTGAAGAGGACAAAAGCTCCTAGCCTGTGCCCTCTAGAGGAGCCTTAAACAACAAGAAAAGGGTCTGGGAATTACACTGTACACTTGTATGGAAGGAACCAAAAACATGACAAAAGGGAGAAATAAGAAAAAACCCCAGCCCCCAACCCTGAGAACATTGATCCAGGAGAGGTAAATACAGAAGAGAATGAGGGCAGCAAACATGCAACATCAAACACAGCATTAGCGGACATAAAGAGATATCTTCAGGACCTCGTAAGTGGGACCAAAACTTAAATACTAATTCAAATTAAACAAGAGATAAGTAGATTAATAAAAGAAAGGCTGGGCACCTCTCAAGAAGACATAGACAGAAGAATGGAGGAACACAAAAGGAGAGAAAAATTTAATGAAGAACTCAGAATAAACCTAGAATTCATGAAGCAGAGTCAAAGAGATTATCAGGAAACTAAAGACTCCATAGAAAGCTGGCAAAACTGCTTGAAAGAAACCAAAGATATACTATCAAAAATTGAACACAGGCTTGCAATATGTGATCATGAAAGGGAAGATCTTTTAAAAATAACAAGGGAGCAGGCAGTAAAGATACAAAGACTGGAAGATGACAAGAGGATCTATAACTTAAGAATAAAGCATGTGAATGAAGAAGCAGGAATCAAAACAGAGGAATTACAAAGGCTATTCACAGAAATTATTAAGGAAAATTTCCCAAGCATAGAAAAAAGAAATGATATGCAGAGGTATGAAGCATATAGAACTCCAGCCATCTACAACCAAAACAGAGCTACATCCAGACACATAATAATCAAGATCCCAGAAATTCAATAGAAGAACAGAATATTAAAAGCCATCAGAGAAAACAAACAGATCACATATAAAGGAAAACCCATCAAAATCATGGCAGATTTCTCAACACAGACCATCAGGTCAAGAAGAGCTTGGAGTGAAGTAATTCAAGCGCTGAAGGAGAACAATCTCCAGCCCAGTTGATGTATCCTGCAAAACTCTCTCTAGAAATTAATGGAGAAACAAGATGCTTCCATGACAAAAAGGAGCTAGGAGAATTTGTGACCACCAGTCCAACCCTACAAAAAATACTGAAGGACATTCTAGGGAGAGAGAACAAGAATACGAGCATTTTAGGAACAGTGGCAGAGAGGCCTCAGTGAACAGGACAGATAGTGGAGCGGAACAGAAATATAGACAACCAATGGCAGAAAAACAGAATACCAGAAATAAGGCAGAGAAGATTGGCTGTAATCTCTAGTATAGATGGCCTTGAAATATTAACAGAGAGAAACACAGGCAGAATAGATCAGGAAATAGGGTGCATTGAGATGCTCTATATAGGGAGGCAGTGGGACCCAAAACAAGCAGTCCACCCTATGGGAGTGAAAGGGGAGGAATTGTCTGAAAAAGGGAGGCAGAGGATATTGTTAATTGGGTAACAAGATTTAAAATTTACATAATTCTCACCACTCTGCTTGTGTGGATTACGTGCTGTTCCAGTTTGTCTACTTACACTAGACTTGAGGACATGGTCAGCTATCCCAAAAATAAGAGGACATATTATGGTAATCATCCCTAATTTCCTATCAACTCAATCTGAAGCCCTTTATAACTTATACTGTCTTATTATGACTGATCTTATTTGAATCTAGTTTGTTAGATTGCTACTCTGAATTGACTGATTTTATTTATATCTGTTATGATTGATAGCATCAAGTCTAAGAGTATAGGCAACTAAACTGAAGATGACAAGATTCACTAAGATACCCACTCTGGTTTGATTATTACTTGCTTTTGAAGTCTTATAATGTCTCCAATGCTTCATTTTTATTAATGTTGTTATATACTGCTGAGACATAATGGTAACCACTGTAAATCACCTTGTATTTCGGTTTTATGTGACTTTTCTGCCTCATGCTTTTCTAGGAATTGTTTTGTTTTACCTTGCTTTGTTTTGTTTTTACCTCTAATACAGAAAGGATAGATATACATTTAGAGATTCATGCATGTGTAGAGCTTATAAACAGTTTACGAGAACTAACTATATAACACATGTTGAAATGAACAACTACTTTGAAGAAAAAGAGACACTACAGTACCCAGTGCTGATTCCATAATGTCATGATGTGAAATCAATCAAAACTATCACTTATTGTTCAAAGTGATTTTAGTTTGCTTTGTCTTGTTTAAGTTCAACACACATGAAGGTATGGACAGCTGTTTTGAGAATGAGAGACACTATGACAGCCATTCTTGGCTTCCCTAATGTCTGGCCTTGAAGACTTGAAATGCCCTCCTCGTCCTACTCAGATCAATTCCATACTATGTTGTTTCATGTGAATTCCCTGTATGTGACAATATGGACAACTATTTGGTAGAAAACAAGAGTCAATATGATAGAGAGTGACTATCTCCGATTGTCTAGTTTTGAAATTTATGTCTCTTACATTGCTTTCTTGTGATCCACTTTGCTCTGTTGTGTTGTATTTAATTTTATCCTTTTGATATAATTGCATGTATATTTGAGTGGGTAAGATGGATGACCATATTGCTGTTTTTGTCAGATTGTGGAGCAGAATTGTTAACAGTCTCACTGTTTGAATGTCTACTTTACATGTTTTAACTTTGTAATTTGAACAACTATTTCCAAGAAGTCAGTATGTAATTTGTCAAGTAATAATTTCTTAGGATTTTTTGTTGGTGTTCTTTTCCTTGGAATTCTGTATTGTTGCTACCCTTTATTCTGTTTTGTTTTGTTTTTTCTCTTTAAATAAAATTTTTTAAAAAAAGACAAAAAAGGAGATGCAAGTTAAAACAACACCGAGATTGCATCTACCCCAGAAATAACAGCTGCCATCAAGAAACTGACCAATAATAAACGCTGGAGGGGCTGTGGGGATAAAAGAACTCTTCCCCCTTCCTGTGGGAGTGGAGACAGGTGCAAATGCTACGGACATCAGTCATCAGTGTTGAGATCCCTCAAACACCTGGGGTCAGAGCTGACATCTGACCCAGCTATTCCCCTTCTATCTTCCCAGAAGAATTAAA
>PVJX010039261.1:0-15865 GCA_004027295.1 Dolichotis patagonum
TCCCTTCCCCCACTCTCTCCTTCCCTTCCCCCACTCTCTCCCTCCTTTCTTCCTCCTCTCTAGTGTGAATGACATTGTAGTTGTTGGACCAGAGCAATTTTATGCCACCAGAGACCGCTATTTTACCAGTTTCTACTTGACAATTATTGAGATGTTCTTCGATCCTCACTGGACTTACGTTGTGTTCTACAGCCCAAGTGAGGTCAAAGTGGTAGCCAAAGGATTTGGTTCTGCCAATGGAATCACAGTCTCACCAGACCAGAAGTATGCTCCTTTATCATTTTTCTTTGTCTTTCATGTTTTAGTGAACTCTTCCCCTAAGAGGTATCTTGGGCTGCAGGAGTCAATATATGAAGGGGTGGGAATCAGTTGTGGCCAGCGTTCACACTAGCATGTGATCTAAAGCAAACCATTTGTTGCCTTATGCCTCAGATTCCCCCAGTACAAAAAGTAATTAGGCTCAAAAAATAAGTCCTTGTTCCAAATGTTTACTAAAAACGTACACATTGAAAATGTGGATAAATGTACAATACCTGTATTGTCTGTGAGGCTAGCAGGCATTTAGTCACTTATACTAAGTTCAGTTACCCAAAGTCTTGTGCTGGAGAGGGTGGCCTACCTTAGCTGGGACAGTATAATTGTAGAAATTGCAGACTTACCTGACAGCAAAGTATTGCTTGACTCTTTTAAGTAGCTTGAAATTTTATGACAAAACACTCTTTATAAGTGTTTGAAAATTGAAGAATTTTTTTAAAAAAGAAGTACCATGGATATTGACATGTAAATTTGAGGTAATGAACAGTGATGATCCCTGGAGGAAAATACCTATAAATGTTCCTCCTTTTTGAAGCAAAATGATTGTGACCCAACTTCGTGGTCACTGGATACTTCTTTTCAAGCACTGGGTTTTGGAAGTGTGACTCTCTGCACCTTAGAAGAGGTCCACTTTCCTCCATTCAATTTAAAGAAAAATTTGCAAATTCTCAGAAATGAGATTAAGCCTGTAAGTCACCTGAAATACCAGCTTTGTACTTACAGTCACATCTCATAGTCAGAGCCTGTCTAAATATTTCAAGAATGTTAAAAGTACCACTCCATTATCTTCTCCTATAGTGATTTAGAAAGGTGTTTCAAGCTACAGTGGTACTTCAAAGTAGTGTGAAGTTTTACACCTGTTCTCCAAAATGAGGGTCAGTACCAAATCTCATTACTGCTTGCTTAACTGTCAATGTTATTTACATCAAAGGTATATTTATGTGGCTGATATAACAGATAAGAAGATTTATGTAATGGAAAAACATGAAAACTGGGATTTAACTCAACTGAAGGTAAAAGTACCCAGGTTTACCCACCCAAAATGGTCTCTAGCGCCAGCCCCACCAGCCTTCTTGAATGCAGGAATGATGACTGTTTTAGAGCAGTACCAGTGAGATCATGCTTCTGTTTGAAGCAAACATTCCTAAGCCCTCTACAAATGATGATTTCAGGAGCCCAGCAGTGGTAGGAAATGGTGAGGACAGGGAAGAACGCTGAGGTAATATCTGCACCCCTTCTTGTTCACTGGAAGGTAATACAGTTGGAAACCTTGGTGGATAACCTGAATGTTGATCCCACCACGGGAGATATTTGGGCAGGATGTCATCCCAACGGCTTCAAGCTGCTGCACTATAACCCTAAGGATCCTCCTGGGTCAGAAGTAAGTGCTATGTTTCTCTGGGTTCACAGGCAAAACTACCTGGGTGAACAGTTTGTCGAGATGACAGGGGATGATTTAAACAATGGCATTTGGTATTCCAGTGGTGATTTTGACAGGGAAGGGAGATATAATTCCTTACTCCTTTGAGGCCAGCGGGTACCAGTATAACTGCAGTCCCAAACATTATGTCCCGTTTGTACAAGGGCTCTGTTGGCTGTTGGAAGTAATGGGGAAATATGAACTTGATCATTCATATTGACCTAGATTGCCTAAGGTATTTCCAACACGGTTGACTATGGCATTTCCAACCAGGTCTCAATAGGCCCTGTAATAAGACAGAAAGAGACATGTATAAGATCATCTTTTTTCATACTACCTAACAGGCAGCTCAAATAAAAAGATTTAAATGAACTCTCAAAACTAAGAGACCTTTGGTTTTTTGCCCTTAGGTTGTAATATATATGGAACTGTTAAAGGATGTCTTGTTTTTAAGATTTTTATTATTTAGGCTGGGTATGGTGGTGCACACCTATAATCCCAGTGCTTGGGAGGCTGAGGTAGGAGGATTGGCTCCAGTTTGAGGTCAGCCTCTACTACACAGTGACCTCAAGGTCAGCCTGAACTGACCCTGTCTCCAAAAAAATTTTTTATTTTAAAATATCTCTCCTAAGAAATTCTTAGATAAGAGGTGGATAAGGAGGGACAAACAGGGTACAGGAGGGTAATGGGGGTGAATGTGATTTGTGAATGTTATATGCATGTGTGAAAGTTCCACAGTGAAACTTATTACTCTGTATTATCAGTATGTACTAACACAAATATCTCTTCTAAAGCAGTAATGTAAGCCACTGAGTTTTCAAAGCTATTATAAACAATAACATGCAGCATTGCATTTTATATGGCATTCTCTAGTGAATCTAACTGTAGATTAAAATTCTTGGCAAGCATACTCTGAGATATATGCATTCATAGAAATTTACTGTGCACCTATCATGTGTCCCATTTATTCTAATGCTCAGAATATGTCAGGAAGTCAAACAACAATCTCTGCCCTTAGAACAGAGAGGACAGACACTGAACAATGAGTTTAAGGAACAAGTGCATCATATAGTGAGCCTGAAGATGCTAAGTTCCACAGGAAAAGCAGGTTTTTTTTTTCATATAAGGATAAAGAAAGGATTGCTGTGAATGAGAGATCAGGCAGGCCCCTAATATTAAATAGAGAGCAGAATAGAACTCATTAAGAATGTGTGTTTTGGAGGAAGACAGGTTTGATAAGTTGGGAAACATTCAGATTCTAGCCTGTTCATGGACCTAGTGGATAACTTAGAACACAAAGTTAATTCTACTGAAGAACATTGCTCCTTTCTGGTTGAATTTTTTTCCTCTTAAATTAACATGTTAGTCACAGGTTCTTTACAAAACCTCCAAAGAAATACAAAAATAAACAAAATTCCAGCCTGATTCTTGAATCAGAATTCTTACCTTGAGCTGGCAAACACCACTTACTTCAGATGAGTTCTCCACCGCATACCCAAATAGGTGTAACTTTTCTACAAAAACCTAACTACAGTGTCTACTTTAAAGCAACACAAATACAACTCATAGAATGATTGAAAAATTGTTCAGGATTTTTTCCCCACATCTCTGTTTTTGACAATAACTCTTCTTTCTTCACAATTGCTTTTAATTGAGTCTTATATTATTTATGTGATCCAACCTTGAGTATTTTTGTGTAACAAACTTGACATGAAGTTGTAAGATCTTCTTTAAAATTAGAATTGAACAGGAAAAAAAAATTCTCTAATCTCCCTTCTATAAGAAGAAGAGTATTGAGAAAGACTCACAATTCATGAATTACTATTTTCCTTTAATTTTTCTCCTATTCTGTTTGAATTGATTTTATCCAGGCTCTTTGGAAACCTAAGTGCTTCTGAATTCACTGATTAGCAAAGTTAAGTGTTTAGGGGTCAATACCAGTACAACATGTAGATGTGTCAGCTAGAATTCTGAACCAGTTGTGTTTTCTGCTTCCTGGCAACTTTACAGACAGCAGGAGCTCTAGCCAGTGGTGCCTCCCAGTTTCCACTTGAGAGTGGCTGATTGACTCAGATCCCTTTAGCCTTTTGTAATGCTATGGTCTCAGCCAAATGTAAAACCCTCTCCACAGAGGCAGGACCATTGTCCAAAGTGGAAGGGGGTAAGAGTGTTCATTGGGTGTAACCCCCTTCTAGAGAGGACATCTGAACTATTAAAATTGTTGAAGCTTTCTTTGAAGAATTTGGCTAATGTCAGATAACCAGTCCATTATAGTACACAAACATCATTAGGATTTAATATCTTCCTTAGAGAAAGAAAAATGATTTAAGATAGATCTCTGAGTATCATACCCTAAAATACAGGGGAGAGAAAACATCACCAGATAGCTGCTTGTTCATACAGCATGCTAATGAGTCATCTTCTCTTGACAGGTACTACGCATCCAGAATGTTTTATCAGATAAACCAACAGTGAGCACTGTCTACGCCAATAATGGTTCTGTGCTTCAGGGTTCCTCGGTGGCTGCCATGTACAATGGGAAAATCCTCATAGGCACTGTGTTTCACAGGGCTCTTTACTGTGTGCTCTAGACTTCAGATGCCCTAAACCACAACATGATTGGTCAAAATAAATTTGTCATTATATAAGTTTAAAAACAGCAGCGTGCAATTACATAATAGTCAGCAAATGGTAAGGTAGTTGAATGACCGTCCACCACAATGCTGGAGTGCACCTCGCCATGTCAAATATCCCCAGTATTTTTCTACAATAAGAAATAAGGGCTGTGGCCATAGAAGCTTCCAGCTCACTAAGAGCCTTTGCTAACTGTGGCAAAATACCTTCTACACCGTGATGTTGAGTTTCCAGCACTCCAGTCTATGAGAAAAACTATGTTCAAGGAGCTATGATTTCTCTTCTCTTCGCTCAGTTTTGAAGGAGACCAACTACTAATCAAGTTCCTCTGCCTTCAGCTAAAAGTAAGAATTGGTATCATGGGACTTTCCAAAGCCAAACATTCTCCCTAAGTACAGGGCAATCGGAATCAGTGAAGCTTGCTAGACACACAGGGCCACTGTGGATGTTTGTATTGGTATTTGTGTGTCAAGTATTATTAATCCTGCTTCACTCTGAGCTATGAGATGCAGCCTCAGGGAATTATATTGTACAACTTTCAGCTTTCTTTGCTGGCTATTTCAATAAGCATTTATTAAGCAACCTCTTGTACACTTGTCATTAATAAATCTGAAATGAATAAATCTGAAATGAATAAGATGGTCTTGGCCTACATATGTTCATCAACAGATGGATGGATAAAGAAAATGTGGTGTTTACATATAATTCTTTTTATGAGCATCTGCCATAAAGAAGAATAAACTTGAGTCATTTGTAGGAAAATGCATGTACGTTGAGACCAAGCCTACATGTAGGATGGTTTATCTTAGATGAGAAAACTAAAATACAAATAAAAAGCAAAGTAAAAGATGAATAATAGGAAAGAGAGTGATAAAGAGAGTGATAGATCAATTGGGAAAGGGACCAGGAGATGGAGGGAAGAAGAAGGAGGGGAGAGGAGAGGAAAAGGACAAAAAGTGAAGATGTGTTATGCTCCAGCTCCCCACAAGGAATGTAATCATTACATGCTCCAAACATGTACAAATAAAAAGAAAAACTGAAAAAAGAAAAAACCTGACAAAAGGTGGTCCTGGGCTAAAGTTTTGTCCAAAGTACTAACCCATTTAGCAAGATCCAATGCAAACGTAAAAAACAATTTTATATAGGGCTGGGGATGTCCCTCAGTGCAAAGGTACTGGGTTCAATTTCTAGTACCAAAAGGAGAGGGAGGGAGGGAGGGAGAGAGAGAGAGAGAGAGAGAGAGAGGAACAGAGATAAAGACAGACAGAGACAGACACCAACCCAACCTTAGTTGATGAATATGAGTGAAAGTGTCCCTTTCTTGGTCAAAACCAAGAAACCTTTAGCCAATCATTAATGAGAATTAATGCATCCAAGTCCACTTTTATGACTTCTAATGTGGAGGAATTATTGATTTTTTTCCCTTCTCTTCTGAGGATGATGATTTGGGGAGATTTCTTTATATCCTAATTAACATTACTCAATTAGGGGTAAATTTTGATGAAAAGCTTTTATTAGGATAAAATTCTACCTTTTTTTTAGCCCATGTAACCTTTTAGACAGTAAAGCTTTGTGGTTTTCATTGCTCAAAAGGAAGACTGGCATGGAAGAAAGCTATAGTCAGTTAGCATATTTTAAATTTTGGAAGTCTGTCCTTTAGGGGGAATAATTTAAAAAATGAAATTAGAGACCTATATATAGCATAGTCCATTTTGAAGAATCTAATACATTTTTGTCCCTAAGCATCACACCTGTTAGACTAGAGAAAGCTTCCCAGACTAGGGAAGAATGAAGAGGATTAGAAATGGGAAGAAGAACAGACTTGAGATGCTAGAGGGTTTCTGAGAGCTGCTCCTACCCTGCTTTCTCCCAGGCCTCCTTATGAGAGGCTGGATGATAGACACTCTCAAGAACCTTGGGGGATCTGATGGCTGAAGTACTAATGTGTCCTTTTAGAAGTGGTACACAAGAAAGTGACAAAGCCATGTCTTTCCTTTGTACCCAGCCTGGTGGGAAAGTAGAGCAGTGCTGGAATGGCTCACCAGAAGCTCTGATGTTATCTGCACTTGAAGCTGACACAAAAGCAAATCAATTCTCATGCACTCAAGCAGGCACAGAAATCATCAGTGAGAGAACCAATAGGAATAAAGACGCCTTGCTACTGGGGAGCAAAAGACAAACACATAAACATTTGATTGGAATGAGACCAGACCCTAGGTGATAACAAGGACCAGATGGCCCCCATGATACTTGACCTCTGCTAAAACCTCCTAGGATTAGGAAGGATCTGATCTAATGCCAAGGATTGGGAAGGGGCTCTGGAGTTGTTGCATATATCAGTTCCTGCTGTCAATCCATTTGGAACTCAAAATTATAGGAGGCTATGGGAAAGAAAGATCTGGTGTACTTTACGATTTTAGCTTTTTCTCAGTTGCTGCAGTGCAGAGTAGAAAGGGCTAAAATTTTTGCTAACAGACATGTAACTACATCCTTTCCTTTGTGGTTCTATAACTAAAACTGCTTGGTATTGATCTGCTCTCTCCTCAGATGCCAGCTTAACCTTGGGTACACTTTGACCCTGCTCTTATAAAAATGTGTCTGTTATGGTTTAGATCAAGAATGAACCTCCCACCCCCATGCCCAAATGCTCATGTTCTCAGAGACTGGGCTTTTGGAAAGTGGTTGAACCATCAGGCTACTGTCCTATTAGCTAGTAACCTCTTAGGTGGTGGACCTGGTTGGGGAAGAGATGGCTCACTGGGGAAGTGACGTGGAAGGATGTATCTCTGTCTCTGTCTGTCCCTCCTCTTCTGGCTTCTTGAGCAGTTTATTACTGTCTGACCCATCTACCTTGTGATTTCTGTATTGCAGCCAACCAACCATAGACTGAAACTTTTGAAACTGTTAGACAAAATAAACCCTTCTTTAAATTGTGAGTGTCAGCTATTATGTCTCAGTGACAAGAAAGTGAGTAAAACAGGGTTCCTTTGGGGTCTTCTGACCTAAAATGTCATCTTTTTTGGAAGAGCCCTGGCAAGATGGCTCAAATCTGGACTCCTCCTGGAGTAGTTATTTTTGCCAAAAGAGAAGAGATAGGTTTCCCTACTCATAATCCTGCAATCTTCTTTAACTTTTTCTCTTCTTCTTATGTAAGCACAAGTTTGTCAGGAAGTTTCTTGCAGATACAGACATCTAAACCCACTTCTCTTTGTGTAAGCCTTCCCAATCTTTACATGATTATTTTGAACCTGTTGAATGGACCTGAAGTATGGTTACCTTCACAATTGATGCTGCATTTTGGTGACTTATTCTCTTACTTTCTCTAGCCTTTCCAACTGATTATCAGAGATGTAGTTTGTAGACAGGACACTATGGTGATGACTGAAGGACTTCGAACTCTCTCAGGAACTACGAGTGAACTCTCACTATAATATTTGCCTCTAAATGTTTTCAGGTTTTCCTAGAATGTGAAATACTTGATGCTTTTTTAAAAAATTTACTAAATTATCCAGGCTGGCCTTGATCTTGCAGTTCTCATGCATAGCTAGGATTACAGGCATGTGTCACTGCCCCAGATGGTTGTTATTATTTTTGAGCCCTTAGATGCTAACTCTGACCACAGCAAAATTCTTAGCCCCTTTTCACTTTGTATTTAACCTGTTTTAGTTTAGGTAGCAGAAACATTTAGAATAGTCAATAATGTTACTAGATATGAACTAACCTACATTAGTGCAACTGCAAAGTTTAATGGAAAATGATTTGCCTGTCAATATGACAGCATGTGTTATATAACATCTAACCAGTGAATAGTTTAACTAATTCTACATAAGAACTCTATATAGAAAATATTAAAACTTTAATCGTGAAAGGAAAGATCTCTAAAAATAATTAGGGACTGTGAAATAACATTTTGAAAGCTCCAAAATTATGCAAAGGAAAACAATATAAGACTGGTAGGTGTCAATGAAAAATCAAGAATCAATGCAAATGACATAAAACAAAAACCATTTGCAGAAGTAATAGAAGAAAATTTCCCAAATATGTAAACAAAATCTGATATACAGATAAGTGAGGCATATATGACTCCAAACAGCCATAACCAAGATAAATCTACACCCAGACATATAACAATCAAGATCCCAGAAATTCAGCACAAAAACAGAATATTAAAAGCTATTAAGGGAAAGTAACAGATCATGTATCAAGGAAAGCATATTAGAATCACAGACAACTTCTTAACACAAATCCTCAAGTCAAGATGTTGGAGTGAAGTATTTCAACTTCGGAAAGAAAACAACTTCCAACCCAGATTGGTATATCCTGCAAAACTATCCATGAGTTCAACTGGAGGCCTAGAGCACATGACAATGTCTAATGCAAGTGTGTATCAAAGATCTGCATTGGGAAGGCCCAAAGATCAGTGGTGGAAGCTAGAAAGTCTGAGCAAGCAGGGAGAAGGATCTGTGCCAGCAGGATGAGAGGTCTGCACTGGAGCCAGTAAGTGACAAGGTAAGGGCCAGAGCTCCTCCAAAGAGAACTGCAGCCATCCTCAGTGACAGATAGGACTTGAGCTCCTCCCATGATGAGAACAGCTGAGTTCCATATCAGGAAAATGAGTGTTACAAGCTTCTCTAGGAGAATCCACAGAACACCATCTTCCTGTCCAGTTCTCCTTTTACACTGTTGGCAAGAATCTTCAGGTGGGTTTTCTACACTCAAAACCACACTGACTCAGTTCAGCTGTGTTCCAAATTGACCACTAGTTAATCAACCACATGGTTATATGCATATCCAGTTGATAAAGCATCATTTATTGAAAAATAAAACTTACTACATTCTCTAGGGGCACTATATAAAGGGGCACTTTGTCATAAACAAGGTAAACATGTATTTTTGGATCTATATCTGGACATTATTTTTGGAGAAAGACTTTTGCTAAATTACCACACTGGGCTCAAATTTGTGATGCTTCACTTCCTATATATCTTGACATTTTAATTCTCTTCCATAAGATTATTTGTCAATCACTGCACTACCAATACATTGTTTTAATTATATGTATAATAAACTTTGGTTTGATAGTAATTTTCTTCAAATTTTCTTTTCCTCCAAAATTTTTGTGACTATTTGAATTATTTTCATTCCCACTTAAATTTAGAATCAGCTAATCAATTATACAAAACTTTGCTAAGATTTTTACTGAAACACAATTGAAAGTATAGATAAACTTAGGAAGAATGGACATTAAATTTCGAGTCATTCAAGATCTCAAATTAGTGAGCCTATTTAGATTTTCTTTAGTTTCTGTCATTAAAATTTTGTAGTTTTCTGAGATAAGATTTTGAACATTTTTTTAGGTGCTAAGTTATAGCATTATTATAGGTAGTATATCTTTAAAAGTTCATTTTCATATTGTTATTATACAAGAACAAATGATTCTTGTATAGCTATCTATGTCTGTAAACTCATTAATTTTAATGCTTTATCTGTAGTATCTTTGGAATTATCTACACACCAGTCATGTTGTCTGTGAATAATGAATATTCTAGATCTTCTTTTCCCATCTTGAAGTCTGTTCTTTTTCTTACCTCTAGTTTATATTGAGTATAAATTATAATATTGAATATACATCCCTATTTCTTAACCACAAAGAAAGAACAAAACTCAAATCCATGCAATTAGGAATAAGTCAAATCACAGTGGATCATGTGGAAATCAAGACCATCAATACCTACTTTGAGAAACTTGACTAAAATGGAAAACAGAGAAGAAATGGACAGATTACTTGATGCATATGAATTACTAAAGTTGAATCAAGAAGATATAAAAATTTTACATAACCCAATATCAGTCAATGAATTTTAAAATGTTATTAAAAACTTACCAACTGAGAAAAACCCAGATCCTGATGGATTCACTGCCATCTATAAGAAATTTTGAGAGGATCTAGTGCCAATACCCTCAAACTCTTTAATGAAATTGGAAGGGAAGCAGTACTCCCAAAGTCATTCCTGGAAATATTACCTTGATACCAAACCAGAGAACAACCCAAGCAAGAAAGAGAAATATAGATCAAGCTCCTTAATGAATATAGATGCAGAACCCTCAATAAGATATTGGCAAAAAGAATGCAGCAAATCATCAAGCAGATTATACACCATGACCAGTGAAGCTTCATCCCAGTGATGCAGGGATGACTCAACTTATGCAAATCAATAAAAGTAACACACTATATCAACCAAACCAAGGACAAAAAATCACAGGATCATCTCCATAGACACAGAAAAAGTCTAACAAATATTCATGATAAAAAACCCCACAGAAAATTGGAATAGATGGTCTTTATCTCAATCTGATAAAAGCCATCTATGACATATGAAAAGCCAACACTACACTAAATGGTCAAAAACTGAAAGCTTTCATGCTAAAATCAGGAAAAAGGCAAGGATGTCCACTACCACCACTCCTATTCAATATAGTTCAAGAAACATTAGCCAGAGTAATTAGACAACAGAAAATAATAAAAGGACTAAGAATAGGAAAGGAAACATTTAAATTATCATTATTTGCAGATGACATGATACTCCACATAAAGGATCCCAAAATCCCACCAAAATACCTCTAGATTTAATAATCAAATTTTCCAGTGAAGCAGGATTCAAACGCAACATTCAAAAATCAATTGCATTCATGTACATGAATAATGAAGAAATCAGGAAAACATCACCTTTCACAATAACAACAACAACAATAACAACAACAAATTAAATACTTAAGAATCAATCTAAGAAAGGAAATAAAAGATCTCTGCATTGAAAACTACAGTACTCTAAAACAAAAGAGATCAAAGAGAATATGAGTAAATGGAATGATAACACTTGCTGTTGCAAAAGAATGACAAGCATAGTGAAAATGGCTATACTCTCAAAATTTTTGTACAGATTCAATGCAACCCCAATCAAAATACCATTAGCATACTTCACAGAATTATAAAAACAATTTTAAAATTTATGTGGAACCTCAAGAGACCTGGAAGAACAAAAATAATTCTGGGCAACAGAGATGTAAGGCAGGCAGCATCACAATCCCTGACTTGAAATTATACTATAAAGCTACTGTGATTTTTTTAAAAATGTAAGAAAAAAACCCAGCATGGTACTGACAAAAAAAATGAGGATCAATGAAACAGATTAGAACATGCAGACACAATTCCAAACAGACTCACCAACCTTATCTTTGACAAAGGGACCAAACATGTTCACTGGAAAAAAGAGAGGCTCTTTAATAAATGATGCTGGAAAAACTAGCTTTCCACATGCTGAAAATTAAAACTAGACTCATGCCTATCATCATGCACTAAACTAAAATCAGAATGGATTAAAGATATAATACTGAAACAGAAACATTAAATCTGTTTGAACAGAGAATAAGTAGAATTCTTGAAGACATAGGTGTAAGCAAAGACTTCATGGACAAAATCCCAATCACACAGGCAATAATATAAAGAATCAACAACTGCGATCTCATCTTATTAAAAAGCTTTTGCACAGCAAAAGAAATCACCAAAAGAATGAAAAGACATCCCACAGAGTGGGAAAAAATTTTTAGATGGTTGTTCCTCAGACAAGGGATTAACATTTAGAACACAAAAAGAAATGGAAAAAAAATCCCCTTGAATTTAAAGACCCAATATAAAAATGAGTATCTGAGATATACACAAACTTCTCAGTTGAAAAAATACAAATGGCAGGTAAATATATGAAAAAAAATGTTCAACATCACTGGCCATTTGAGAGATACAAATTAAAACAATGCTAAGATTCCATCTCACTCCAGAAAGAATGGCTATCATAAAAAATAATCAAGCAAAAACAAATGCTGGAAGCAGTATGGGGATAAAAGGAATCTTCTGCACTGTTGGTGGAAGTGCAGACTTGTACAACCACTCTGGAAATCAGTATGGAGATTCCTCAAAAACCTAGGATTAGAGGTTTCATTTGACTCAGCTATTCCCCTTCTTGGTATCGTCTCCAAAGAACTAAAAGGATTATACCACAGTGATACATTCGCACTCACGTTTATACCTGCACAGTCTGTAATAGGTAAATTTTGGAAACAACCCAAATGCCCATCAATCAATGAATGGATAAAAAAGATGTATTTTTTTTATACAATGGAGTACTGCTCCATTGCATAAAACCATAAAGAAGGATAAACTTGAGGCATTTAGCTAAATGGATGGACCTTAAGACCATACTCTTAAGTAAAATAAATTGGACACCCGTGTAAATACCACGTTATCTCTCTGGTGTGAGAAACTGAAAGTGTAAATAGAAACCAAAATGTATAAAACGTATTGTGACATAGGAAGAAATTGTTCAGAAGGAAAGAGAAACCAAGGAGCATGGAGTATGAAAGCAAGAAAAGAGAAAAAAATGGGAAAAGAAGGATAAAATGGAAACAAACCCTTGTAAATAAGGCGGGGGAAGGGGGAGGAGGGGGATGGGAGAAAAGGAGGACTCAACATATATCCTGTACAGGTACAAATTCCCTATGATGAATATGATCATTATGTATATGTGAACTGCACCAATAAGCAATTCAAAAAAAAGAAATTAGGACAGGTGGGTAAGCACAGGTTAGCTCTTGTGGGGCCTCTTATTCTGTGATAAGAAAGTAAGATGAGAAGCCGTGGGCAAGAGGATTTTAAGCAAGGAAATTATGTAATATGATTTACGCTTTTTAAAGATGACCTGGGCTTCGGGAAAGGAAATGACAGATTAGGGAAGAACAGTGAAGGGGTCTTTCTGGACAGGGGACCAGGGTAGCCTGAGCCATTGTGGCAGCAGTAGAAATGGAGAGAACTGGTGATTTGCGATTTATTTGTGAGTTATGGTGATTTTTCAAGACAGGCACATGCATTTTTCTTTTTCATTTTTCAGCTCCCTTCTCCTATTTTTAAAAAACCCTTTATGAGCACAGGTCTGCAGTGCAGAATGAGTGCATTTATAGCAGGGGCCTGGGACCGATACAGAGCGTATTTCAATCCCCTTCTTTCCCCCTTCCCCACCCCTTTTATTTTTCTAGAGTCAGATTCTTTTATCTTAGAAGATCTGATACAGTTAATTATCGTAGCTATAGATTGAAAAACCAGACTAGTGGGCCAAAGAACTTATAAAACACGTAAGACAACTGCACTAAGTCAAGGTACACTTTTAGGTATGTTGTCTGTGTTGGATTAAATACCTTTTTCTCTTTCTCTTTTTTCCTATTATCATACTTTACATATTTGAGTTATTTCATACTTCACATATATTTTGTGTTTTTCCTATAAAAGTAACCATGTGGTATTTAAGCTTCAGAGCACATGCGTTTTGCAATGCACCTCCCCCCAAGAGGTGGAGCTTAACTCCTGCTTCTTTCAATGTGAATTTTTGTAGTTCAGGCGGGCCTTGAATTCACTTTGTAGCCCAAACTGGCTTCAAATTTGCAGTGATCCTTCTACCTCAGTCTCCAAGTGCTGGGATTACAGGCAAGTGCCACCGTGCCTGGCTGAATGCAGTTATTTCTAACAGATGGAACATGTCAGAGGCTGGGGATGGCACTTCTGAAGTTAGGTCATTCGAAGATTGTGGCCTCTCTCTATGGGTACATGCTGTCTCAGTCTGTCTGACTGCTTGCTCTGGGGTTGTCACGTGGCTGTGGCAAGGGACCAAAGCCCACCAACAGCCTCAGAAGATAATCTTACCTCCCCTACTCTACTTAAGTCCAGCCTCTGAAGGACCCTACAACTCTGGCTGACAACTGAGCTGGCAGCTTCTGAGTGACCATAAAAGACTGCTATACCATGGCTACACTTGCATCCCCAGGCTCTGTGAGATAATGAATGTTTTAACAGCTAGATTTTGGCATAATTTGCTATGCAGCAATAGCTAACTAATAGGGAATAAAGTAGGCATGATGGTACATAGCAGCAATCCCCTCTTGGGAGGTTGAGACAGGAGGATTGCTGTGACTTCAAGGCCAGCCTTGACTACAAAGTCAGGTTTGGCCAGCCTGAACTAGATATCAAAACCCTATCTCAAAAAGCAAACAAACAAAATACAAAACAAAAAAGACAGAATAGAAATGAGAGCCCTGACTCCTACACTTGGCACAAGGATGTGTGAGACAGGGACAGACAGAAGGAGATGCGTAGATTTAGGACAACATGAAAAGCTGAATAGTAGCAGTGCCATTTATTGAATTGCGGAGAACTTGGGAAATATATCAAGTTAGGGAGGAGGATAGAAAGTTGTTTTTTGGACATGTTTTCAAGAGAATATTCATCACCTGGGTGGAAACCATTGTTTAGGAGCAAGGCAGTGTCTGGGGAACGTTTCCAGTCTTCGTGCTCTCTGTAATCCACTCTAATGTGCTTTGTGCTCCTTTGACTCGAGTATAGAATTTGCCTAATTAAACCACTCCTAGATCCAAGTTATTGTGTCCAGTGGTTCCTCCTCTATCTTAGTCATATTCACTCATGACCACTCCCTTTCTTCAAATACTTTCCTCTCTTGGATTCCATCTTCCTACTCTTTCTCAGGTAGATCTCTGTGCTCTATGATGTCAGTCAGGGTGGCTTAGTGCATGGCAGATGGTGGCTGACCTGATCTGGAGAGTTCAGCAGATTTTATTCAGGTGTCTGGTTGCTTGGTGGAGACAACCCAAAGGCTGACCTCAGTGGGTCACCTTCCCCTCCCTGAGTTCCCAGTCTGTCGCATGGATGCCCCCAGTGAGGTTGTCAAGTCTTTTACCCAGAAGCTTAAGGTTGAAGAGCAAGTATTCCAGGAGGAGCAAAGAAACAGCAGTGGTTAGAGAGTTGTAGACTGTGGCTATGGCTTTTGCCTAACCCCTCCCCCCCATGCTGTCTTGGGCTTTTTCAGAGATGGCAGACTCTAGAGTACCTGATGCTGGGATTTGTGTGATGCTGGGATTAAGGATGCATGTTTGCTAAGTCAATCCACTGATTGGCTTGGCACTGCCCTAATCCCAGCAGTCTAGATACAATAAATAAGGGACAGAAAGAGTGTTATCTCTCCTGCTTATTGCTTTGCTACTTTCTACCCACCGTAACTATTCTCTGCCAAGCCACCCTACCTTGGAGCCATCTGATTATGGACTGAAACCTCTGTAATTATGAGTAAAGTAAACCTTTCCCCCTTTAACTTTGAGGGTTGAGTATTTTGTCTCAGCAATGAGAGAAAAGAGCCTAAGACAAGTATGGAGTCAGTCAGGGTTTCCCCTGAAAACTAAGGATAGCAGCAAAGACATGGATATCTGATGGGAATAGTTTGGAAAAGAGGACGGGATGGACATTGCAGAAGAAAGAAGGCATGACTGGGACCAAAAGGAGAGGGACCCACAGCAAAGGACAAGCTGGCCTGTGGAAAGCAAGACGTACTCCATGGTAACGGGAGGGCAGAGTGACTCAGGTGTGCAGAGGTGCTGCCTTCC
>PVJX010039262.1:0-15863 GCA_004027295.1 Dolichotis patagonum
TCTGTTATTCGGTTCAGAAAGCCCTGGAATTCTTTCACTATATGCATGGCTTTATACTATTGTGTTATGTTTGATATTATTGTAATTGAAACTATGCTCAACTATAGCAGAGTAAGAGATATGGTGTTAGATACTGTTGATGTCCAGTTGACTTAATGTAAAGTACTGTGTTGCCTATGTTGTCCTCTTCTGATCTGCCCTGTACTGCCCCCTTTTGTTTTATTCTCTTTTAAATAAAAAAAAAGAAAGTCAAAAAAAATATAGTTGCATCATAAAAATGATATCCAATCATTTTCAGAGGTCCTTGCTGCACTTAGAGAGAAGGGATTGTATAGTGTTGTGGGTTATTGGATAGAGTTTTAAAATTCTTGTTTTCACATCTGTAAAACATGTGTTCTTGAAGAACTTCTTACTATGACACTAACTGAGCTTTCTAAGTTGTAGATATTGTATTAAATTTAGAACAATAAATTTTGAAGTCTGTGTTGTTGTAGGGTTTTTTTACCCTCTTTGAAATGATTGTGTCTAATAAGTCCTAGTATCCATCAAGCAGCAGCTTCAATGGATCATTTGTTCTAGTAGTAAAATTGAGACCTATAATTCCTCAACTGAAAGGATACATTCAGACTTGAACTTCACATCATTTGTTGCATTGCTGATGTCTTCTGTCTTGTTTCATCAGCTCAGCGACTACTGTCTTTCTGGTTATAATTTACTTAAGGATACCAAGTACAGTGCCAGGAGCAGGCATACAGTTTGAGTGAATCTGCCAATATGTCTTCGATGTACTAAATGGAAATCAACAGGATTTATAGCCCTTTCATTCATTTTTCTATGAAAATAACTTTAAATGTAAAAGCAATAAACTCCTGTTATACCCTAGCATTTTCAAAGGCATGGCAATGGTAATATAGCACAATGAAGAGTGATACACTGAACACTAAACTGAAACCAAGATATCCACATTTCAGTGATAGCTTAGCTCTAGTTTGCCTCTGAATTTGACCAAATATTTACCTGCCTGGGCCTCAGTTTCCATTGGAATAGCCTGTTTATATAAATTATTCATTTGTCACCAGTGCTTATTAAATGCAAAAAAGAAACATTCTTTGGGAAAGATGTAAATTATGTAAAAAAATTAAGTGAAGTGACATGAATTTGCATGAAAAGGATGCAATAATAGCATAAATAACAATTGTATGATGAATTGTTACTAACTGCGGCTAAAATTTTCCTGAGCTGCAAAAGAAAATTGTAGGAATTTAAAAGAGATAAAGGATGCTAACAAAACACATATATTAATTAATTTGAACACTAGAGTCTTTTATATTTGCCTCTAAATATTATTAGAAAACTGTTGAACCAATTAAGACAAATATGAGTTGAATGTATTTTAAAACAGCAGGACGATCTGATCCAGTATGTATATTGTAATGGCCACCATGTTTACAATGTAGGAAACAGATTTAAGGGGAACAGACAGAAACACAAACAATGATATAGGGAAAAAATGGATGCTTTATAATATCCCAAGGTAGAAACACTTGAAATAGAGAAATTGACTAGACTAGGAAGCCATGTATGAGGCAAATTTGCAAGACATGTATCAGTTTGAATGTGAAATATATAAGAGGCTACAGTGTCAAAGTATCTGTTTATATCTTCAGAATATGCAACTACATTCACATTTGTGTCATCTCCTGCAATTGGGAATTCTGAAAAGTGCACAGTTTACTGAGCAATCAAATGATAAGAACTGATGCAATAAGGAGGTATGATTGTGAATTCAATTCTAAAGAGATTGAGTTTGAAAATACCTTTAAAATTGTGATAAATATTAACATGAAGATAATCAAGTAAGCAGAACTATACATGCAGCTGAATATTAGATTAGAAGACTGGTTCTGAGATGAACATCTGAATTCATGAGCAGGTAGAAACAATGAATATGAATGAGGCTTGTAAGGAACAGAGTATAGTGAGATAAATATGAAGGAAATACAATATTTAAAGAATAGATAGAGAAGCATACTCATAGAGGACTGAAAACACACAGAAAAAAATTTAATTAGCCACAAAACTACTGCATGAATGCAGAAATCATTAACATTTTTTTCTAGAGCTTACAGTCTCTGTTAAAATCCAAGTAACATTTACTCTAAGAGATACAATTCATTCAATATTAATGAATAAATATAAACCCAATTATAAGCAAGATAATGTAATGAAAAATATATGAATATGTTCTGTAAAGAATTAAGTGTATATAATCAGTATCTCTTATTTTGGCATCTAGAGAATTTGGCTAAATAGAGTTAAGGAGTGTGATATTATATTTGCTTCAGAAAAAAACTGATGATTACCATTTACAAGGAAGCAGAAATGTGTGTTCTGTTGATTGTGACATCATGGTGTTACCTAAGAGACAAACTTTAAATGCACGCTAGTATGCAAAGAGCAATGAATCATTATTGTCTTTTCCTAGAACAAATCGTTGTGTTTTGTTTTGTTTAGAGATAGGGTCTTGCTATGTATCCCGGGTGTCCCTCAAACTCATGGCAATCTTGCTGCTTTAGGGTCTCCAGCGCTGGGATTATAGATATATTCCACCACACCCAGTGTTGTGTTCTTCTGAAAACAAGGATTAACTGATTTGGTCTAAATTGATTACAGTTTGAAAAACTTTTAAAAATACAAATATATACAACTCTAATGTTTATAATGCCCCTAAAATTCATTAAACTGAAAATGGCTGTGTGCAATATGTAAATGCTAAATTGACAGCAGATTTTATTATTAATGAATGTTAATGTATAATAGTTGGCATTTACATTAGAGAGTTTCATCTCTACTTTTAGTGGTATACGATTCATGGTGTCTGTTGCAATCTTATTGTGTATAATATAAGACACCAACTGAGCCTCAGGATGAATATATTTAAAAATTTATTTTCTCTGAATGAAAAAAAACTTTGAAGTAATTAATTCTTTATTGCCTACAGCCATACTTTTATAAAATTTCATAAAGTCTTCAAAGATTATTAATTTTAGATTCTATTGCATATACTTTTAATGTGAATTACAATATTATTGAGACAAAGTACATTCATTTTTCTTTTAATTAGTTATTTGTGAAGGACCTTGGGCTTTTAAATGAAAAGAAATATTTGTTAAATTTTAAATTTAACCTGTTTTAAGTTTTCTCTTAGCAGATGGATAGTTTTTAACTCAATTTTTAATTTGGGGTTTTTAAATGATTATGACTACAAACTAAGAGTTCTCAAGTGTGGAAGGTAGATAACCATATTACTGTTTTTGTTAGATTGTTGAGCAGGACTATTAACAGTCTTACTGTTTGAATGTCTACTTTGTGTGCTTTAATTTTGTAACTTAAACAACTATTTCCAATGATGACAGTATGTAACTTATCAAGTGGCGATTTCTTCGTGTTTTTGTTTTTGTTTTTGTTGTTGCCATTCTTTTATTTTTTCCCTTTGGAAATCTGTATTGTTGCTACTATTTTCCTCTTTTGTTTGGTTTTTTCTCTCTTTAAATAAAATTTAGAAAAGAATTCTCATAGTATTGAGATTATAGGATATATACATAACACACTACATAAAGAGAAGTATATAATATAGATATAATACTTGAAATCTTAAAGCATAATTTTAATATAATGCAGATATAATATTTAATATTTAATCAAACCACTTTTTATGCTTCTACTATACAAACACATTGGAAATTCTCACCAAAAAGTAATATAAAAATTGGAGGAGATGAATATGTTTAACCTGATTCAAACATTATACAATGTCTACATGAATTGAAACCATATGTTACCTTACTAATATGTACAACTTTCATTTTTATGTATGGCTTAAATTGAATTGAATGTAATTTAAATTTAAGGATTCATTATTTACACTTAATTATATTTTTTATTTTAGCTTAAACTTAAAATCTACTATTTGAATGAAACGGGGTTTTTTTGAAATGATAATTGGATGAATAGATAAAAGACCAAAACCAAATAAAATCCTATAACAATCACTAAGTTATAGCTAAATCAGACACTTCAATTTTAGAGACATCATGGGAAATGAAAAATGAGCAAAATTAAGTAAAACAGCTCATTTACATATTTTAAAATACCTCTATATCTTTAGTGCAAAATAAACCACAATCACAGTAGTACAGTACTCATTGATGAGGCTTACTTTGGTACATTTAAAACAATGTATAAAAATTAAAATTATACATATTGCAGGGCATATTAACTTTTATTTATTGAAAGACCCTAAAAGAGATATATTATCATAAAAACAAAACCTATTTGTTCTAAAGGGGAAAATGTAGTGTGACTGAAAAATGCTTCTAAACAAGAAAGGGCAAAGGACAAATGTTTTTAGGCATAGTATTTGATCATCTCAGTGCTGAAAAAGTGTGGTAAATAGTATTTCCCCATTTTGTGAGTGAAGTAGGAGACACGAAGAAGTTAAATCATTTGCTTGAAGTTGATAAAACATACATTTTACGGAGCATGATGGTAAGAGTTTGAATTCTTTAACATTACTTGCTCCTGTTTTTAGGAACAGAATTTATTAGAATCTGAATTGTGTAGGACAATTTTCTTCTTGGTGGGACTTTAAATAAAGAAAGTAGTGTGGAAGAGGTAGAGAAATAGAGTGAATAATACCTACCTGAAATAGGCAATTCAGTAGGAAAGAGTATAGTAACCAGTTGAAGATAAAAGAGATGAGAAAATGGGTGAGAAAGCTCCCAGGGGAGTCTTCTTTACTGTGCTTAACATCCTTTTGAAATATTGGCAGTTCCCTGTTCACATCTGGTTTGGCGGTTGAAATGATGTTTACATGTACCTAGCAATTTAAAATAGACACTACTAAACATATCTTGAAAGTCAAGATGGACATGTAATTGTTGGTTATATTAGGCAGATTCTCTAGAGAAATAATGAATGGGGGAAGGAAGTGAGAGAGAGGAGAGAAGAGACGGGAGGGGAGAGGAAAAGAGAGGAGAGCAGAGAGCAGAGAAGAGAGAAGAGAGAGAGATTTAGAAAGTGAATATGACTATGAATATGAATAGGAATAGGAAAACTGGCTCATGCAGTTATGGAGGTCTAAGTGTCCCAATACTGCAGGCTAGAATACTAGGAAAGCTAGTGTTATCTTTTACACAAAATTGAAAGCCTGAGAATGGGCAGTGGGTAGAGAGGCTGGTGGTATAAATTAAAGGCAGGTCTAAGTTTGGAAGTCCAAGAATCAGGAGTACTAATATATGCGATCAGAAGATGGATACCTCACTTAAGAGAGAGTAAGCAAATTTACCTTCTGCTTTTTTATTCTGTTTGGGCCTTCGGATAAAACCTACTGATATTAGTGCGAGCAATTTTCTTTATTTAGTCTACTGATTCAACTACTAATCACTTCTGGAAACATAGTCACAGACACAACACAGAAATAAGGTTTTACCAGTTTTCTGTATGTCCCTTAGCACAGTCTAGTTGGTGTATAAAGCTAACTATCACAGAAGTCTAAGATAAATTTAGAAGTATTTTAATATAAATGTTTAGTAATTTTACATAAATAATAGTGGTAGAGAATGATATTTTCAGGTAACTCTATTTCTAAGGCTCAGTTTAAGAATTCTGGCAGTCAATCTAATGTACATATCATGAGTAGATGTTGTACCAGATAATAGCCTGGAAATAATTTAAAGCACCTATGCCATTTTATGAATCACTTTGATTCAGTTAACTATGACCACAATTGTACTCTTTGTGTGTGTGAGTGTGTATCATATATTGGAGCTCAATGTGTAGAGCAAATACTTCTGTCTCATGATGTACAAGTATTATGTATTGAGTTTGTTTGGGCTTGGCTGCAAAATGGTCTTAGGACCCAAGTCTACTTCATATGTCCCTTTCAACATAGGCTACTTGTGGCATCTCTTCTGGCAGTGATAAGACATGAATGAGAACAAACAGCCTACATGAACACTAGGACATTTCAAGAATCACAGAATGTCCATTAATGCCCCATTGACTAAAGCAAGTCACACGGCTAACACTACATCAGTGAGAGTCATGAATGTATACACTTCTCACATAGATGAGAGTGAGGGATATGAGGAGTGACTGTGTGCTCAATATAATGCATTCTGATTTGAAGTTTTAATATAGATACCTAGAACACAATGATTTTTACTTTTTGTTGCAGTAATAACAGTTATAATGTTTTAACGTCTGCTCAATATTAAGACTTTTATTCATAAATAATGCAAAAGTGACACTGTATGTACACATAACAGACCTGTATCACCAAAGTTTCCTTACATATACAGACATCCTTTATCACAGTTTATAAAAGGTAGGAGGGATTCTTTAGATGCTGAAATTTCATATTAATATTTAGAGACAAGAAGGCATGAACTGTAATATACTGCCTTAGTGTGATACTCAAAATCATTGTATTTTTAATTAGAGATTTTTCAGGAAGATACAAAAATAAAATTCAAACTGTACATTTGTTGATTTAGCTTAATAAAGGCTTATGACTTTGAATAAGCTGAAGATTGGCAATTTTTTTTAACAGGGCCATCATTACTTAGAAACAAGCATTTGGTAATCCAGTTCTGCGATTGAAACTGAGCTACCATGATGTTTTCTATGAAGACACTATGAAAATGATTGACTACTTTATGTTTTGAAAGTCACTGAGAACCATGAAATCTCCTTAATATCTATTACATTGCTTAATTGTAGTGCTCATTTATATTTTTATCATTTTAAGTTTTAAAATATGAAAGTTTCTAGAGGTCACTTGATATTTTATATCAAAATATTTCTATATAAACTATTACTGTAATTTGTTAAACTCCACACAGAAATAAAGGAACTCTATGATTCCAGAAGCTCAACACCATATTATTATACTTAGTTTTATTTGTAGAAAGAAGTAAAAGAAATGGTTCTTTTTCATTATAATTTTTGCTTTTAGCAGTTGTACCACATTGTTTTCTATAATGAAAATGATTTTTCTATGTGTATAGATGAGCACACACACAACTAAGTTGACTGCATAATGAAAAAAGGAGTTATCTCAGACTTAACACTTAAGGAAAATGCTTCTTCGCATCACTGGCTCTCTTCTGAATGGTCAATAAAGTGCTCGTTTTGGCAGCACATACACTAAAATTGAATGGTCACTGAAGAAATTTCAAGTAAGAAACATTCTTTATGGCTGGGACTGCAAATCAATGGGAAGTGTCTGCCTAACATGTATGATCTCTGCGTCTCACCCCCAACTCCCTGCCCCACAAAACGTTTCTAATGCATCTGTCGTAGTAATCATGAAAATTTTGATGATTCTCTCTTCTGGATAAAACAACACACAAACATTAATAAATAATATATGTTAATAAAGGTATAAATCTGTCCTCAAAATGTACTTGTTGAATGATGGAAAGGCACTTTGTGTAAGACTATTTTATGTTTACTTCTACACATATTAATAAACATTACTATCACGTAATCAAAATTTAGACGATTTTATAAAGTCATGTGTAAGTGAGGAACAGATATATAATGTGCTCGCCCAGTGAAAAACGAAAATGAATATCCTCTGGGTTCAAAACTCATTTAGGATTTGTATTTGGCAATAGGAGACCTTTAAAGGAAGTATGAAACCTTGTAACTTTGGGCTTTTTCTTAAAAAAATTATTTATTAAGTTTATTGATTCAATTTCGATACACATAATGATCACATTAATCTTAGGGATTTTGTACCTGTACATGGTATGTCTTAGTTCCTCTAAGTCCTCTTTCTTTCTTCTCCCATTCCCCTTAGGTCTCCTCACCTCCTATCCCACCTTTATTTATAAAACTTTGTTTCCATTTTGTCCTTTTTTCCTCATTTTTTATTCCCTCCTCCTGGGTTCTTCTTTCCTTTTAAACCATTTCTTCCTATTTCCCAGTATCTACTATATCTATTCTGGTTCTTATTTACAGTTGCAGTTTTTCATGCTAGAGAAACAATGCAATATTTACATATGTGTGTCTGATTAATTTCAATTAAGACTATGGTCGCAAGTTGCATCCACTAGGTCTAAATGCCTCCAATTTATCTTTCTTTATGGTTTTTGACAGCACATATTGTATGCATGTGAAGCTGGCCCTGACCAAAGTGTATGTCACTTAAAAATGACTTCTACAGTATTATTTCTTACATAAAATAAGTATAATAATTTCTTGTCCTTTATAATTTAAAAGAATGAATTCTTTTAAACATGCATATATACGCATGTATATGAAGTAGATAAGATAAGAACACATACAGTATTCTGTATTTTTATTTTTCATTTTCTATTTTCTAGGTTTTCATTTTTTCATGTATTTTAAATTAATGCAAGATGGCCATACATAATGATTATATTCCTTGTGTAAATTTACATCACATTTTAATTCTTTTTTTCTCATTCCCCCCAATCTCTAAATTCCCATCACATATATGAAAGATATATTATCCTATTACCTATTATCTGTCTGTTATTTTGCTCTTGGTTTATATTTTGGGGTTTTCATGTGACAGAAATCATGCAATATATAAGGATGTTTGTCTGATTTATTTCATTTAAGATTATGGTCTCAAGGTGCTTCCATTTCCTATAAATGCCTCACATTTAGCCTCTTTCTTGTCTGAGCAATACTATATTGTGTACATATTTTCTCTATCTGGTCATCTGTTGGTGAATATGCAGACTGCTTCCAAGATTGAGTTATTGTGAACTGTGCTGCTATAAACATGGATATGTAATATGATGGCTTTAAATCTTTCAAGAAGATATCATAAACAGAAATAGATGAACTAAATAGAATTTCTTTTTTTAGTTTTTGAGGAAACTTCATACTTATTGTCATAATGACTATACTAGTTTATATTCCTACAAACAATGTAGAAGATTTCCATTTACTCTACAGCATACCCAGAATATGTTATTATCTGATGTCTTGATGATAAGCATTTTTTCAGGAGTAAGATGAAATTTCAGTGTTTCACTAATGGCAAGAGATGTTGAACATTTTTTTCATGTATTTATTGGCTAACTGTGTTTCTTCTTATAAGAAGTATCTGCTCATCTCAATTGCCAATTTTTTGCATAGGTCTTTTATTTGGAGAGGTCTAATTTTTTAGTTCTTTATATATTCTTGATACTAGTCTTTCTGCTGGGGAACAGCTGGAAAAACATCTCTCCCATTTGTATATACATTCTCAATTCTGTTGGCTATTTCCTTTGCCCTGAACAAGCTTTTCAATTTGATATGTTCCCATTTGCTCACCTTGTTTAGTTGGTCTCCTGTTTAGGAAGTCCTCACCTGTATCTATGCCTTCAAGAATTTTACCTCTTTTGTCTTCCAGCAGATTAGGTATTTCTGTTTTAATGTTTAGATCTTCAATTTATTTTTATATCAGTTCAGTACATAGAGATATAAAGGCTAGATTCAATTTTATGCATGTGATAGCCGGTATTTTCAGTAACAGTTGATAAAGAGGCTATCTTCAAGTGGAAGGTTTTCATGCCTTTGTCAAAGATTGGGCAGCTGAATATGATTGGAATTGTTTCTGCATACTCTGCTATCTTCCACTGATCCACATGTCTGTTTATTTGCCAGTAACATACCGATTTCTCATTGTAGCTCTGAAGAATTAACTTGAAGTTTAAGACTGTGGTGCTTCCTGCCTTGTTATTTTTAGCCAGGATTACTTTTGCTATTGTTAGTGTCTTCTGTTTCTATATATATTTTGGGATACTTTTCTCTAGTTCTGTGCAAAATTCTATTTGTATTTTGATTTCAGTTACATTAAATTTATATATTGGGCCAGGGATTTAGCTCAGCGGCGTAAGTGCCTGCCTGGCAAGTGTGAGGTTGTGAGTTTGATACCTGGTACCAAACAAAAAAAAGAAAGAAAGAAACTGTTACATTTATATATCAGTTGTGAAAATATAGTGATTTTAACTATATTATTTTTTCCCATCTAGGACCAGGGGTTCTTTCGTTTTTCTGATAACCTCTTTGATTTCCTTTTTTAGAGATCTGTAGTTTTCATTGCAGAGGTCTTTTACTTCCTCAGTTGGATTAATTCCTAAGTCTTTAAGTTTTTCTTGGGACCATTGTGAAAGGTATTGTCTTCCTAATTTTCCTCTTGGTGGCTTTATTATTGGTGTACAGTAATGATATTGATTTTTGAGTGCTGACATTATATCTTGCTATGCTACCGAAAGTGGTTATTAATTCTAGGAGTGTTTTGGTGGAGTTTTGGGGTCCCCTATATAGAGAATCATGTCATCTTCAAATAATGACAATTTGACATATATATATATATATATATATATATATATATATATATTCCTTTTTATTTTTTCTCTTGCTTGATATCCCTGGCTAATGTATTGAAGAGTAGTGGTGATAGTGGTTGCACATGCTTATATTGTTTTTGATTTTCGATTTTAGAGGGAAAGCTTTCAGCTTCTCCTCACTTAAGTGTGATTGTTGCCAACGATTTTTTCATAAAATGATTTTATCAAATTGAGATAAGGTCCTTCCTTAACTATTTGCTTCACTTTTTTTATCATGAATAGATGCCAGGTCTGTCAAAAACTTTTTCTGTGAGATGATTATATCATTTTGTTCTTGCATACATTTATGTGATATATTATATTCATGGATTTGCCAATGTTTAACCATCTGTGAATCCCTGAAATAAATCAAAACTGATCATGATTTATGATCTTGATGATTTGTTGCATTCCAGTATCTAATGACTTTCATCTCTTCTGATTAGTTTTAGCTTGAAATCAACTTTGTCTAAAAGTTGGATATCTACTGCTTTTTACTAACATTGTTATATGGAGTATTGTTTTCCAAATTTTAATTTTTACTTCAAGAATTTCTTTTTTATTAAATGTATTTCTTGTGTACTGTGTATGATTGGGTATTGTTTATTGATCCACTCTGCTAATTTATGTCTTACAATTGATATATTGAAGTTATTCACATTGAGAGTTATTAGTGAACACTATTGGCTTATTCCTGCCATTCCACTTTCCTGTACCCAGTCCCCAACCCTCTCTATTTCTACTGTATGCTCACCCTGTCTGGTGAGTTCCTTCTATTAGATTTTTTGCAAATGTTGGCTCCATTATCTCTTTACTGGTTAGGTGATCATGTGTTTCTTGAAGTGCTCTTTTTCATGGAATATCTGATTTCTCCTGTCAATTCTGGATGAAAATTTTCCAGGATATTTGAGTGTAGGTTGGAAGTTGTTAACTTTTAGACTTTGAAACAGTTTATTCCATGGTCTCTTGGCCTTTAAAATTAGTGTTGAGAAAGCTATCATGTTTTCAATAAGTTTGTTTTTATACATGATTTGTTTTTTCTCTGTAACAACTTGTAAGATTCTGTCACTGTGGTGGACTTCTGGGATTTTTATTTTGATGGAACATGGAGATATTCTCTTTTGATTGTGGCTATTTGAAGCTTTATGTGCCTCACTTACTTGAATGTTTATTTTCCTATTTTGGAAAGTTTTCAGCTATTATTTCTATAAGCACACATTTATGTTTTTTGTGTTTTCTTCTGATTTTAAGTCATTGAAATTAATCATAGATTAGTCCTTGTGGTATTATCTAGTGATTCTCTTGTTTTTAAGTTATCTCTTCTAACTAGTCTTTGAAAGCATCACTGTCTTCCAGCTCTGATATTCTATCCTTATAATGATTATTTTTCCTGTCTATAATTTTAATAAAATTGTGATCTCCTGTATTTTTTCTCAGTACTTTTCCATGGACTCTAATGCCTTCCTGAACTGGTCATTAATGTTTTGTATCGTCTTCTTTTAAAGCTCAAGCAGCTTTTTATTTATGTCTTTTGTAAGCTCTCTGCTCATTTTATCTGGGCTATGTTGCTGCTTCTCTATCCTTTATCTGTTTAGGTATATCTTTTGTGAGCCCACCAGGACTTATTTAACTATCATCTTTCCTTCTGAATATTTTGGCTGTGTAGCTTTTGCTTTTGTCCTTGATGCCTCATGGATTAGTTTTGGGTGAATTAGAAGTTTTGGGAGGCATTTTTATTACTTTGTCTTCTCATGGTTGTATTGTCTTTTGCTTTGTTTTGCTCTTAAATTTTTAGCCACTTATGAAAAGACTTCGTAGCATGAAAATTTCTTTAGTTAGTCTGCTTTCAGTGAGGCAGTCAGGCTCTAGGTAGATAGTCTGTTGTCTCTGCCCCAAGTTATGATCACCTCTATTAATTTGGGAAGGGAAGATTCAGTGTAGTTGACCCAGCAACCAGTTCTCTGGGGATTAAGCACAATATGGTTAATGTCATCAAGGTAATGTAAATATTGGCATACAAAGAAAACCTATAGCAACAACTATGCTGCCCTGCCAATACCAAGTAAATCAGGAACAATAACATCATCCAAGACAAACTGGATATTGACAGACAACAAGAATCACAAATCTTCTAGCCTTATCCTTAAAACTAAATGCATAATTTTAGTATAAACACTAAGACCTCTATTGACATACAAAAGAATTCTACAAAATGTGCCAACTGTACCTTCACTAATGACAGAAAACCATTCAACATTCATAAAATAAAATTAACTGTGTTAATATTAAGATTAATGGTTATACTACTAAAGAAATATGATGTTGGAAATGCAGGAAGAAAAACTTGAAAAATTAAAACCATGATTTGTTGAGGAGGAGAGAAAAGTGTGACAAAATAGCTTAGCAAGGAGTAGAAAGATATTTATAGAATTAGACAAAGTTAACAAAAAAATAAGAAACAGAAGATTAAAGAAGAAAAATAATATGGAGAATAAAAAATAGACAAATGAAAGGAAAAAAATTAAAAAGAAAAAATAGTAAGAAAAATGAAAAGAAAAAAGAAAACAAGTTCCAATAATTTCTCTTTATTTTCAAATGATTCCTTCCAGGATCCCCAGTTTTGGAATCCAGCAAGTCATGGTTTTCTTTTCCTAGCCTTATGGTCTATGGGCCTGTGTGGTGAGATATGATGCAACATGTCCTTGCACACGTTGGTAGGAAGGGAAAGCAATCAGACCTCAGATCTCTGTGGGATATAGGCAGTAGGACAAGAGTTGAAGTACTTAATGCTTCTGGTAGGTACTATCAGACTGATATGGGGAAAAGAAACTCCTAACCTGCTAGAAGTCTGCTACAAGTTTGTGTTCTCTAAAACCAAAGAATGAATTCCAGAAATAATGGAGTTTAAGAGCATATCTATTTATTGCAGAAAAAAAGCTATATTTATTGGGGAAAGAAAGCTTCTCTCTGAGAGAGAGACAGAAGGAGTCCTGAGTGAGTTGCTTAGGACCCTGCTTTTCAAGGAAATTTTATAGAGCAAAACCACAAGGTGAGGTAGGTCGAAGGTGAGAAAATCTACAGTCAACTAATAAGATTGCTCTTAGGTAACATTGACCCAATGGGCCAACACAAGGTGGACATGAGGTTGGACAAACCTATGGACAACCAATAAGATTATGAGTATAATCACTTAGGTAATACCGATTAAATGGGGATCAAGTGGATACCAAGTATACATGGAATAGAATAAGGACCTTTCCTGGATGGGGTAGGCCAGTGGATCTTTCCCGGTCCCTCACCCAAGGGGATACATACCTATTTAAAATATCAGTCACTACTGTTCATCCCTAGGGGAAGTATGTGGGTATAGTCAGTCCATCTTTTGTCTTGAGGTCTGGCCTTCATGAATGCACCTCCCTGACATTTGCAATGTATTCTCATCTTCCACACTGATTCCTAAGGTCTTATTCCAGCCTGACTGCCTATAATATTTCTACTTAACTGTCTATAACAAGACCCATCCATTTCTGAGTGCAACTCTACCCAGACCTAGTTTCTTACCATGGTTGAGTGGCCCATGTACTTCTTGGGCTGAGTTTAAATGTTTCAATATATTTTTTCTAGCTTTTTCTCTGTTCAAAGGTCTCTCCCATTGCTGTCTCTCACCTAGTCACTCTGGAAAGATAACACTTGAAAACCCTGAAATAGAGTTGTTTTTAGATTTTCTGAGTCCCAGATTTAAGTAATTATCACCTGCCTAAAATGATACCTGGCTAAGCACTCTGGAGTTATGGTAAACGTTTGAGCTAGACTCCCTCTACAACTATGGGCTTTTGTGTGGAAGGAGTCCTCTCAAAGTAATGGCCCATGTTCTTTTTGCACTTCTCAGCGGTTATGGGCTCTGCTGCTGCTTCACCACTGCTCTCCCAGCCTTGGGTCCTTATTTTGTTTCTGGAGAGCCAGGTTCCTCCTCTCATGTGCCACAAGCTATGGGGTAAGGAAAGAGTCCTTATTTCTTTCTTATTCAATTCTGTGAATTGTAGACCATATTTCAAACTCCTCTGTTGCTTCTAACTTTTCCTGTGACTTCTTTCCCAATTCCCAGTGACATACATCTATTTTTTTTTATTTGTCAAGATATTTTCCAATGTCTGTAGTCTGAATCTTACAAAGGGTGAATTTTGGTACTGATCATTACTGATCCATTTTCCTATCCTATGTACACATATTTATTGAAAAAATATACACACATATAATGTTTCAACATGGAGAGTCAATGTTAATAAATTAAATTAATATAGAATGTTGCTATATATAAATGTATTTCTATGATACAAGCAAAGTGTTTGATAGAAATTCTATGGTGTACACTCCTACATTTTTCAGGATCTTGTACCATTCCTATGTTTTTTTTTTAATTTGAAAGAGAATAAAACAAAAGAGGGCAGTACAGAGCAGATCAGAACAGGACAACATAGGCAACACAGTATTTTACATTAAGACAACTGGACATTAACAGTAGCTAATACCATATCTCTTACTCTGCTATAGTTGAGCATAGTTTCAAATACAATAATATCAAACATAGCACAATAGTATAAAGCCATGCATAGAGTGAAAGAATTACAGGACTTTCTGAACCGAATAACAGAAAATGATCAATGGGTACTATAATATATCATTTTCAATAAAAAATTTGTTTAAACTATCACACAAATTCCAATTCCAATAAGACACAATGTGATAGATAGAACCAACGGTAGTAGAACAAAAGAAGCATGGTAGGACTTCTAAGAAGGATGATATTAAATCAGCAATAGCTGTCATAATTTTTGTTTTCTTCAAAACAGCTGTTCATATAATCACATATGATATAGTCAAACAAAACAGGATAAAACCATTCCAACTGATGATTGACAACTTTGAAAGACTTCAAAGCTATGAGATGGGGACTCATGCTTACCATAAAGTCTTATATACTCTTATCAAATCTCATACTAGGGAGACTATATGGTATTTACCCTTGTAAGTTTGGTTTATTTCGCTTAAGAGAATGGTCTCGTGTCCATTTATTTATAAATATCTCCATGAGATCATTCTTTATAGCTGAGTAGTACTCCATTGTATAAAAATGCCATAACTTTTTTATCCATTCCTCAGTTGATGGGCACTTGGGTGAGGTTGTTTCCAAGATCTGGCTTTTACAAATTGTGCTGCTATAAACATGGGTGCACATATATCACTGTGGTATGATGTTTTCCGTTCTTCTGGGAATATGCCTAGAAGTGGAATAGCTGGGTCAAATGGGACTTCCAAACCCAGCTTTTTGAGGAATCTCCAGACTGACCTCCACAGTGGTTACACCAGTCTACACTCCCACCAACAGTGTAGAAGAGTTGCTTTTTCCCCAGAGCCTCTCCAACACTTGTTGTTGGTAGTGTTTTCTAT
>PVJX010039263.1:0-15884 GCA_004027295.1 Dolichotis patagonum
AGATATTATAGTACCCATTGATCATTTTCTGTTATTCGGTTCAGAAAGCCCTGTAATTCTTTCACTCTATGCATGGCTTAATACTATTGTGTTATGTTTGATATTATTGTATTTGAAACTATGCTCAACTATAGCAGAGTAAGAGATATGGTGTTAGCTACTGTTGATGTCCAGTTGACTTAATGTAAAGTACTGTGTTACCTATGTTGTCCTGTTCTGATCTGCTCTGTACTGCCCCCTTTTGTTTTATTCTCTTTCAAATTAAAAAAAAAGAAAAAAAGAAAAAGAGAACACAGACTATCCAGAAGAACTCCCCTTGCCCTTGTTATATGATCTGACAAATCAATTATCATCTCCTAATTCAATTGTACTGAAAAACCTACCTCGTCACTGATGAGCACATGGATTCCTGTTGGCCCCTGCTTGTAAATCTGGCTGATCTGTCGAGGAGAAATGCTGAAAAGCTGAGCAATTTTTTCTGTCAACTCAACAGCTGTCAGTTCTTCCAGATAGATGGCGTGGTACACTGTAAGGGGGAGAGCCCGACAGCAGTCAGCACAAAATTCTCCGCTTTTTGTTTGGATGGCGGTGGGTGGTACTGAGGTTTGAACCCAGGGCCTTCACACTGAGCTACATCCCCAGCCGCTTCTTTTTCTCTTTTATTTTGAAACAGGTCTTAAAAGTACCTCAACTGGCCAGTCAGAAGAAATGAACTTTCAATTCTCCTGCGTCACCTTCCGGAGTGCTAGGATTACAGGCATGTGCCACTATACTAGGCTAAAAGTTCTCTACTTTTAGAGGTGATCTGCTTATTAGGAATGCTCACTTTTCTGAAGGACTTAAAAATCTCACTGCCTGTTGCCAGGTTTGATGGCACATGCCTGTAATCCCAGTGAAACAGGAGGATTGCCACTACTTCAAAGCCAGCATGAAATACATAGCTAAACAATGTCTCAAAAAACAAAAACAAACAGACAAACAGAAAGATCACACTGCCTGGATTCATATCCTGGCTCAGCTTCTTGTTAAATGTGTGTCCACAACAAGTTATTTAATATCCCAAAGCCTCATTTTTCTCATCTAAATTGGGAGGAAAATGTACAATAAAATGTACAGCAAAGAGGAGATTATCAGTGGTAAATATTAAAGTGTGTAAAAATCATTGGGAATATCCCATAAGAGCTCAGTAAACGTAAGCAGTCAGTACTACTTCTAGCGACTGCTCAATCTTGTGTGATTAATTCCTATAACACATGGTCACAAGTCACTTCTTCACCTTTCTTCACATGAGTCCTGATCTGTCCAGAACAACCTACCGAAGAAAGTACCATTTGATTCTCCGTCCTCATGCTTCTGTTGTGGCTGCTGCTGCTGCTGCTGCTCTCTCAACTGCACGGACTCCTGACAGACGTAAATGGTTAACCTTGGGCGCACCATCCTGAGAGGGAAGAAAAGAGCGCATAGTCCTATATTTTGTATAGTAAGTACAATTTAAGAGAGAACTCATTTTTCTGTGTTAACAATATACAGCAGGGTTGAAATTGGCAGCTCAGGGGTCAAATGTAATACATTTGTTATGTTTTCTTTGTGGTGCTATTTGTTTAAGTTACCTTAGTTCTAATGGGAGGCATCATTTTAATCCCTGAACTTTTGCCTTCCTTGAAAATGCATACTAGCAATCCAGGGTCTTGATTCTTACATGAAAAAAATCTTACTCTTCTTATACTGGACATGTATTTTTCACAACACCCTGGACTAGGCTGTCATTCTTTTACATAAATAATGATTGCCCCTATAGTTGCATGGGTTCATGACCTTGGGTGTAAAAGTTAGAAATATATATTCAAAATGTATGAATCATTGTTCTGTGGGCCTGGTTCAAGATATACCTTATACTTAAAAATATGAATCTTTTTTTTTTTTTTTTTTTTTTTTTTTTTGCAGTGCTAGGGGAATGAACCTAGGCCCTCACACTGTACAAGCTAGGTGACCAGTGATCTGTATGCCCCACTCTTTTTATTTTGAGACAAGAGTTTTGCTAAATTGCCCAAGCTGGCCTTGAACTTGTGATACTCCTGCCTCAATAGTTAGGATTACAGATGTGCACCACCAAGCTCAGATTAAACTGGAGGACTTTATTTCCTTCATTACTTCTAGGCAGACTAAACCCTCTTTGTGTTCTTCTTACATCATAGTCAAATACTGATCTGATCATCTTTTCCTTCCTATTCCTAAGCACTTTTAAGATAACATGCTTAAAATAAAAGCCATTCTTTTTTCCCATATCACTAACACTTTCCTTAAATTTTTTCAAAATTACTAGCAAACTCAATAGTCCTTGTGGGAGCACAAATACAAATTCCTCACAATTTGTTTTATTATTTAGGCACTGATTTGGTTTTGTGCTGTATGTTTGAACTGTATGTTTTTCCCATCAACATTATTATTACCCTTTAAAATTGCGAATCTCAGCTTTTATAAATAAGGAGGGGAAGTAGGGTTGAAGGAGGGTAGGAGAATGAGGGAAAAAAAAAGAATCAAGATACATCACATGCAGGTACAAATTCCTTATGATAAATATAATCATAACAGGTACCTAAAAAAATTATAAATCATGGTGCTGAGGGTATAACTTGGCACAGTGCTTGCCTAATATACATGAGTCTGATCATCTCCTGGATCTGATCTCCCACAGGAAAACACACACACACACACACACACACACACACAAGACTACAAAATACTCTTTCTTACTGTATCACCTATGTAAGCAGACAAGTAAGTCATTCTTACCCAAGCTTCTGAATGATCTCTTGAGGCCTCTGTACCTCTTGTTCCTTCTGCCTGAATGTTCTTCCTGAATGTTCACCCCAGCTTACTAAGCTTCAATATCTCAGCATCAAAAAGTTTTTTCAGTTTATCTATGTTTCTACCTATGTCTGTCTGTCTGTATGGATGTATTCATCTCTCTATCAACATCTATACCTAACTATCTGTATCAATTTACTGCAGTACTAAAGATTATACTCAGGTACACTCTACTGCTGAGTTACATCTCCAGCCCCTTTTTAATTTTTCTTTCAAGATAGGACCTCACTAAGTTGCCTATGCTGGTCTGAAACTTAAGATTCTCCTGCCCAAGTTTCTTTTTATTTATTTATTTTTTGTGCCCAAGCTTCTTAAGTAGCTGAAATAACAGAAATGTATTACCACATCCAGCTCAGAGAGTGCTTTCTTGACTATACTGCAAGTACTCTATAGCCCACAGTGTTGTTTTTATTTGATTTTTGGATTGTTTTGCTTCAAAGACATTATCATTGGGCAAAATACTTCTAAATCTATTTCTCTTCCTATTAGAAAATAAACTCCTTAACAACTTATCTGTTTTGCTCACTGCTAAATCTCTAAGGCCTACAAAACTACCTGGCTCATGATAAGCACAATGAGAATTTACTGAATGAAGAAACTACCAAGAAATGAAAAATGAGAAATTATGGGGAATTCTTTAGAATGAATGTATGAAACTACATTTTTCATCTGTTTATATCTGGTACATAAACTTGCTATGCAGAGTACTATGAAGAATCCCTGAATCCAAATTCATGTGACATCCAACCCCATTGATAATTTAACACTAATTACATACCGGCCTTTTAATGCATTAAAAAGTCTGATTCCATCTGCAGGACCACAGATTTGGATCACATCATCTCTAGTTAGTTTCAGTAAGTCTGCCCCTGGAATAAATATAAGAAAATAGGCAATAAAGGCAAAGACCCTCTTTGCTAAAATAACCTCTATTACAAGAACACCTCATCAGTAGTGCACTACAATCCACAATATTTTGCATGAAAGAAGGCCCCTGACAATCTGGCCCTTGCCTCCTCTCCTATCTCAAATTCCATCCAATTAACTTCTCCACCTAACCATATGCTTTCAGCATTCTGATGGTGCCAAATGCTCAAGTTGTTCTCACCTGAAATATCTTTCCACTATCTGCCCAATGACCTCATCACACATGTTCCCAAACACTCGGCCTCACCTAAGCATCTCACTTTGTATACAACTGCTGGTGGAACACTTATTTAATAGGGTTTTATTTTGGCTTGATTTTTTCAACACTATATGATGAATGAGCTATTTGAACAGGAAATATACCTTACCCCTACCATCGCCGTAACATAGAAGGTAACAACAAATAAAAGTGGACTGTGTAAATAAAATACAATATAGAACTATCGAGGAAAAATTTCAGACTACCAACAAATGCTCTTTGATAAAATACTGTACTGAATATACATCTTAAAAGATGTTACATAGCTGGGCGTGGTGGTGCATGCCTGTAATCCCAGCACTAGGCAGGCTGAGGCAGGAGAATTGCTAAGAGTTTGAGGCCAGCCTGGGCTGCAAAATGAGTTCAAGATCAGCCTGAACTGCATATAGTGAAACCCTGTGCTGGCCTGAAACTTTTAATATTTTAGATTTAAATAATATAGAATTAAAGTGAGTTAAAACAAGTGTTTCTTCTGAAGTACTCAATGCCCTGTTGCAGCTGGTGAAAGTCTAAAGGAGTCTATGAAATTCATTTTATCAGAAAAATCCGCTAAGATATTTCTCTCTCTCTCTCTCTGTTTCTGTCTCTGTCTCCCTCCCTCTCTGTTACACACACCACCAAAACCACCATATGAATACTAAGAGTTCCTACAATGCAAAAGAATATTCTATGCTAGGGTGAAAGGAAAAGCAGATTTAACCTGAGAAGTTGGTGAAAAGTCTTGTGAATGTAGAAAAACGGTTTCGATGCAACCATTGCTGAGCTTCCTGAGGTGTGGTTGTTGGCAAGAGGTTCTGAAAGGAAAAAACATTTTTTTCTGGTAATTTAATAGATCAATCTGTTACCTTATCAGGTAACAGGTAACACATAGCTAAAACACACACACACACACACACACACACACACATCAGGTAACACATAGCTAACACACACACACACACTCATTCTAGCTTAATTTATTTGGAAATTGTTTATACTGTACCATATCATTCTCTGTCTCTAACTATGGGAGAGATCCACAGTTCTATCCTTATTCTATCCCTTTCAGCCCCTCTAGGTTGTAACCTCCTCAAATTCACAGCTACTCAGGAGGCTGAGATGGGAGAAGCACTTAAGCCCATGAGTTCAAGACCAAAGTGGACAAAAGTGAGATCCCATCTCAGGAAAACAAAACAAAACAAAACAAACAAACAAACAAATCAACTATCCACAAGTCTTGTATTACTTGCTTATCGCCAGTCCCTAGCACATTATTTGGTTCAAAGTAAAAATACAATAAATGTCTGCTTTATGAATTAATTAATAATATTCATCAAAAGTTGGACATTTCTATAGAATCATGGTCACCAAAATATTACTAGACATTGCAAGTAACTCACATTTAGCTTTAGACTTACATCTGTGACTGGGGTGGGGGGCTCCGGCTGGTGGTTAGGTGACCCATTTCTAAAGAAACATTGAAAATGAAAAGGTGAGTTCATGACACATATGAGTGTTCATTATCTCATTCCACAGCTTCACAAGTGTCAAGCTGAGGTTTAAAAGAATCTGTGTTCTCTCATAAAACATTTTGATTTTTTGACCCAATACTTCAGTTATATGTTAATTTAACCTGAAGACTTTTATGTAAGGAGGAGAAACTATGTCATTTGCAATATGTTTATTACTGAGGAAACAGAAAAATATCAAAAGTTAAGCAAACTGAAATTACGGAGACAGATCACAGCACAGAGACTATTAAAAAGGGGCTGAGCATGTAGCTCAGTGGTGCAGCACTTTCCTAGCATGTGCACGGTACTGAGTTCAACACCAGTAGCCTCCCACAAACACACACAAAAAGGAATTTATGAAAGATATTTGAAAGAAGGATATAAAGGGCCAGGGATTTAGCTCAGTGGCATAAGTGCCTGCTTGGCAAATGCGACGTCGTGAGTTTGCTCTCCGGCACAAAAAAAAAAAAAAAAAAAAAAAAGAAGGATATCAAAATGCTAAAGTTTCATTGCTTTACTACTATATTAAGTATATAAATATGTACACATATATACACACAGAAAAATTCTGGAAGAAAATTTAAGCAGTGTTATCATATTTGATCATACACTTTTACCATATTGATTTTGGTAGGAATTGAACTCAGAGCCTTCACACTGAACTACCTTTCTAGCCTTTACACTGAACCATAAGTCCAGTCCATTTTTTTCCCCACTTTTTTTTCTACTATTGGCTATTGATTACATAGACCTGGCCCTTTGCTATTTTTGAGACAAGGTCTCCCTAAGTTACTAAATTACTCAAGCTGGGCTCAAACTTGCATCCTTCCTGCCTCAGCCCCCCAACATTCCAGATTACAGGCATGTACTGCCACACTCAGCTAAAAACAATTATTTTTAAAGTAGTTTCAAAAATTAGCACTAATTTGTGATGTAAATGGTACTCTACATCCTTGGTTTTCTTCGTACTTTCTTTTGTTTATGGATTGTCCCTCTTCCCTAATATTTACTTCTCTTATGGAAGAAAAAAATTGAGCCTAATGATGAAGTACAGGACAAATAGAAGAAAAAAGTTTTTAAACTGAGAACTTAAGACTATATAATATTCAAAATTGCCCATAAGTATACTGCATTATCCTTGTAGATAGTAAGAAAGATTTTCTTTCAAGAGATCTCTTTTTAGCCAGGTGCACTAGCATATCCTTGTAGTTCCGGCTACTAGGGAGGCTGATGCAAGAGGATCTCTTAAACCCAAGAGCTTAAGGCCAGTGTGGGCAACACAGTGAACCTCTATCTCAAAAGCAAAAAAAAAAAAAAATTTTTTTTAGTCTTAGCTGCAAAATTTAAATTTCATATTAAAACATAGTAATTAATTTACCTCAGAGCCCTAGTAACATGCATTCTTTCTACAACTATTCTTAAGTGTTACATTTTGAATAATTTGCATATTTTTAATTATTACCTTACAGATGTTCCTCCTTTAACGAATGAGTTCTGTTTCTACAACTAGGTCGTTGAATGAATTGCTTGCTAAATGAACTGTATATAGTATATAGTATGTACATTACAATATTCAAAACAAAGAAATGGTGAAAGGAGACTCTAACTTGATGACTTTGCTTTGATTTGCGTAATTCATATGCAATTCTGTAATGTATAGCAAAATATAAAACGATAGTACTATACAGCAAAAATTATATAAACAAGGGGTACTGTACAAAAAATATCTGTAATTAAATCTGTTAAGAAGTAGATCATAGGTATTGAAATACCTAGGGCAAGAGCAGTGATGGGGGTAAAAATGACAAAGTACATAAGGTGCATATACAAATCTGCCAAGATCAAAGCCATTAATCTGTACAGCCCATGTGCACTAATAAAAAAAGATAAGAATAAAAAAGCAGCAGGTCAAACACAGCACCTAAATAAATCTGAAAACAAATACAACCAAACAATATGCCCCACATTTAGTAGCCTATTTTCAGATTTCAATATGGTTATGTGGAATACATGTTAAATGTTAGGACTATATGAGAGCTTTGTTAAAACTAAGGTGGGCATTTACACCAAAATTCAATTACGTCCCATAGTAAAAGACACTAAAGATTAAATGCATCTCATAAGTAATTCTAAAACTTTATGTTAGCTATTCACTTCAATATTTTTTGCCCAGTGATCGAAGATCCATTGTAATTACATGTTAGGAGCATTCTTCAGTAGTAACAAAACAGATTTTAGCATCCATACAACTGTGCTTCCCACTGCGGATGACCTCTGTCTGATGCAAGTATGATCAGGAAGTGAAATAACCACAAGACAAGCAGTAATAGGATAAATCAAAAAACCCAGATAATTAGTTTCTCAATCACTAAAAACTGACCATACATGCTCTCATATCCACTATTACTTCAAGGCCAAGGAGAGGCGAGAGGAGGAAAAACAGCTACATAAACACTTTCAGTCTCCTTTGAAGATAATCCAAACCTCAGTTAATATAAAAGCTCAAAAGACTGACTAAATAGAAGTACTTATTGATTTAGAAAGATCTGGTTTATGGAAACATAATGGAAGAATATATATTTAGTACAAACACAAGCCAATTTCATTTCACAGACTTACCCTTCCCCAAGAGAAAAACTGCTATGGGAACTGTTGAAACCAGGTGATGGGGAATTGACATATGTGATCTCAGGCCATGGAGAACACTAAGAACAAAGGATGTTAGATAAAAGACACATTTCAGCCTAGTGCTCCACTAAAATACTGTTATACAAATAGTACATTTTGATTTGATTAGCAAATCTTACTCAGAAGTCTCCATAAGCAAAAGAAAATATGCTCAAAAGTAAATCTGGAACAGGCTAAAAGTAACAGATTTTTCTTTTAAAAGTGAAAATAAAGATCTGGAGCATAATTCCCTGGTAGAGCACTTGCCTAGTATGCACAGGCCCTGGGTTGGATTCCCAGCACCACACGCACACAAAAGATGAAAATTATGGACTGAAACTGTCACCAAAATTATAAACTAAAATTTTACCTCTGTGAGGATGGTTGTCTCATAGGAAGGTTGGTATTTCTCCTTTTCATGAGGTGTTCGTTTCTCCATTTTTTCTCTATCTGTTTTTTGCTTTCTGTCTGCACCTTTGGGCTGCAAAGAAAAATCCTTTGTTTTAAGCTGAAGTTGCTCATCCTTTGACCCAACAATATTACCTTTAAACTTAAATGTTCATGTAGAAAATAAACACAAATACACAATGATGCATACACAAAATGTTTCACTCTATCTAAGGCTGAAAATAGAGAAGTCAAATGACTGAAAAGGACAAATGCAAAGATCTGTAAAGAACATAGCTAAGTGAGAAAAATTCAAAACTGAATTGTTAAAATAATTCACACAGTATAATTCCATTTGTGTTTCAAAGAAAGGGAAAATGTACATACCAATGCACACACATGTGTAAAAAGTGTATAAAGGGACCAGAAGGATGAATGTGGCCCTCTCTGGGATGAGGCTGGGGAATCAGAGTAAAAATGGACATGGGGGATTTCAATGTTGCACTCTGGATACTTTTATATTATTCTATGTCTTCAAGGAGAATATATTTATTGGGCACTGGGAATACAGATTAGTGGTAGTATTTCCCTAGCATATATAAGACCCTGGGTTTATCCCCAGCACAAAAAATAAAAATAAAAAAAAAGATTTATCCACGTGTTAAAAATAAAGACCAAAATAAAGAAGGAATACCCAGTATGAATATAAGCAAAACACCCAACACATTCGAATTTTTAAGCTTCAGAAGAGCTTGTAACTTCAACACACTTCAATAACAATCAATGGGTTTTGTTCCTTTTCTAGTTCCTGTATCTATGCCCATCCTCCCATAAATTACCAATTATCTTAGCAATTACTTGAAAACTCTAGGTTACACTAAGTTTGCACAGCTTTTACAAAATAGACAAGCTGACTTTCTAACTTGTCAAGTGATGTTAAAATAGCAAAAAGGAAGAAGAGACCAAGGAACCACACATTGCCCACAAATACCTTGAAGACTTTGATCTGGCAGCTGGCTGAGTGTAAGTGTTCAGTATATTCCCCGTTCTCATTCTCTTTGAAGGTATCAATTTGTACTCGGAATGGTACCCCCTTTTCTCCACCATGTTTCCTCATAGTAAACTCTGTGCTAATGCAGTGGACCTGAAAGAACACAACACTGAGTACTACTGGTTAAGTCTCAATATTTTTAGAGGGACTACTACAGCAAAAGCTCAGAGCATAACACATTTTTTTGCTATAAAGTGGCATAACCATGGGTGTGTCATACCCACGTTTATTCTTCAGAATCTTTCTATTGATGAATTATTAATTTTAATTTTATGAGTTCTATTATATTAAACATTGAGTGCTTAACAGGAAAAAAATCATAAAAATAAAGTATCACATTTTTAATTCTTATTGTTATAAAAAGCATTAAAATTTTCAACAGCAACTTGTTTTTGGTGTACAAAGTCTAAAAAAGAACAACAGGAATAAATTCCTATCTAAACTACAATGAAAATATCAACAGCACTCTATAGAAAAACAGTATTTGCTTGAATTATCACACCTAAAGCAGTCTTCACACATGACAACAGCACGTTCCACACACATGTACTGCTTACATTGACAGCACACGTATTTTGCTTTCCTGGCATTTTTGTGAGACATACTTCACATGTGGCTGATCTTGCTGTCTTGTCAGGAGGGCTTAATATATTATGCAATGTGTAGTTAATAAGAACAAAAAGTGTCAATAAAATAAAGTATTAAGCTGGTGTGGTAGCACATGCCTGTAATCCCAGCACTCAGTAAATTGAGGCAGGAGGATCACTGTGAGTTCCAGACCAGCCCGGTTTACTAAAGTGAACTCAAGGCCAGCCTGAACTGCATAGTAAGACCCTGTGTCAAAAAGGCAAAAAAAGTATTAAATTCTTAATATGCATTATACATTTAAAATAAACATCAACTTTTTCACATCAACAGTGTATCTCCTTGCTTACAAACCCTAAAAGGTAACATCAAAAATAAATTCCTGGAGACATTTGGGAAAATGGCACAGCGGTGAGCAGAAGAAAAAGAGCCTCTCCAAGATTTGGTGTCCAAACACTGGCATATAGCAATGTAAATATGAAAAGGAGGAGGGGAGTGGGACCCCCACACTCAGTTCTAAATCGAGAACTAATGCCCAAGGAAAGAAGGAAGAGGCACTTCAATGAAGGAGGAGACAGCTGGCACTTCCTCCTTGAGTCTTGAACTCACTGCATGGGAGGGGTGGCTTGCAATTTAATTACAGATGCACAGTAATTGCTGGTGATCAAAGAGGTTGGAAACCACAGAGAAGCACACAAGTGTAGTGGTGTGGTAGATGCAGCAGATTGCTGTGGCTGGTGAATTGTCCCAGACAGACATTTCATAAGAGAGGGCGATTGGCCAGAAGCAGTTTTGCAAAGGGGCCAACTGAGCTCAGGTCCCCGAGAAGCTGCTGGCTCCACCTAGTGGCTTCCAACTGAGTTCAAGCCAGCAGGGGACACGGGAAATGCTGCATGCTGGGAGAGTCTGGATGCAGTCTAGTAGTGGGAGGCCAGTTTGAACTGGCTGGGATCCTCCTCTGCCCCACCGTGGTGCTGCCGCTGGCTTGCTGGGATTGAATGAAGTGGATCTGTACTGTGCTCACACTGTCTACCAGTGGTAGGAAAGGCATACCTTGAAGTGAACTTTTTATTTTTTTCTCTTGTTTTGTTTTTGGTTTAGTCTCATTGTTTGTTCTTATTTTTCTATGACTGTGAACATGGTTTCTAGTTTTGTTGTTGTTGTTGTTCTGTACTGTTTTTGTGTTTATTTCTTCCTTCTCCCTTTTCCCCATCTTCTGCACCAGCTTCCAAAGTTTGCAAGATCCTCATGTGTCCTCCAGCCTTGTTCCTAATAATCACTTTTCTTCTGTTTCACTATTTTTCCCCTTTAAAATTTTCTCCTCTAGGTAACATTGCCATATTGAAGGATTATTTACTGCATATGTCTTACTGGTTCATTTTAGATTGTTATATAACCACAAATCTAGTTCATGCAGTTAAAGCTGGAAAATTAATAGTTACCTCAGTTTGTCATTTTCTAGCCTGTGTTTGATGCTATTGTTATTGCTGACTGTAAGACTTTAGCCAAAATAACATAATTGTTTTACCCAGCTGTTCTTCCTGTTGTACCAAGACTAAAACCGCCTAGGGGTAACAAATACTATAAGCTCGTGCTAAAGAAACAAGGGGTAGGCCAAGTAGGCAGCAACTTCTCATCCTCCTTAAATTGAAATGACAGGATTGTGCAACAGACGCAAAACCCAAAAACCAGATGCAAATGGAAGACACCTCCAAGAAATAGTCATTTTCTAAAGGTTCTAAGCACTAGCGATAAAGCTACTTACCATAGTAAACTTACAAGCATCAACCTAGGATATAGACTAAAAAAAAAATTACAAAATACGACAAACAAGATGCAGCCCCAGACTTCCAGCTCATCAAAAGCAAACCCAGGGGGCAATGAAATGGAACAATCCAAAAGCCGTCCACCTGGACTCTCTGAAGTGGCAACAACAAAGCAAATGAACAAGGCTCTAGAAAAAAATCAAATCCGAAATAATTTCTCATAACTACAGAGATGGTGACCACAATGAAAGACATGCTTAGTGACCCAAGAGCAGATACAGATAAAAGAAAAAAAATAGAAGAACTTAGGAAAATGACAGACACCATGAATGCCCAACAGGAAAGAAATGGAATTCTTAAAACAGATATCCAGGAGATTAAAAACTGCATTTAAAGTATATGCAGCAGAATGAACCAGTGTGAGGACAAAATCTCAGACACAGAAGACAGGATTGCAGTTAGCGATCATGAAAAGAAAGATTTCTTAAAAACAGCAAGGGCCCACGAGAAATCATTCCAGCTGCAGCTAGACAATGCAAAGAAGAATAACATAAAATTGATTGGAGTCAGTGAAAATGCAAGAGATGGCACAAATGATATTAAAAACCGGTTCACAAATGTCACGGCATACACAGCTAAGTGAAGCATATAGAACTCCTATTAGCCAAGATCAAGAAAAATCTACCCGAGGATCAACTGAACAGATTAAAGGATGCAGAAACAACTCCCAACACATTAAGCCACCTTATCTTTGACAAGGGCACCAAACATGTTCACTGGAAGAAAGATAACCTCTTTAATAAATGGTGCTGGACAAACAGGCTTTCCACATGCTGAAGATTAAAATTAGACCCAAATCTTTCACCATGTGCTAACCTAAAATTGAAATGGATCAAAGATCTAAATATTAAAACAGAAACGTTAAATCTGCTGGAAGACAGAATAGGTAGAACTCTTGAAAACACTAGCGTAGGGCCAGGGCTTTAGCTCAGTGGCATAAGCGCCTGCCCGGCAAGCACAAGGTTGTGAGTTTGATCCCTGGTACCAAAAAAAAAAAAAAAAGAAAAGAAAACACTGGCTTAGGCAAGGACTTTACGAACAAAACCCCAATTGTACACAAACTATAACAAAGAATCAACAACTGGCATCTCATCTTACTAAAAAGCTTTTGCACAGCAAGAGAAACCAACAGAGGGAGGAGACAACCACAGTGTGGCAATTAATTTTTGCCAGCTGTTCCTGGTACAGGATTACTATCTAGAATATGCAAAGAACTCAAAAAAATCAGTCCCCCACCAAATTTAAAGACCCAATCCAAAAATGGGCATCCAAGATGAATACATTTCTGACAAAGAAGTACAAACAACAACTAAATATATGAAAAAATGTTCAACATCACTGGTCATTTGAGAGATACAAATTTAAACAATGTTGAGATGCCATCTCACCCCAGAAAGAATCGCTATTATCAAGGACTCAACCAATAACAAATGGTGGCAGAGCTATGGGGCAAAAGGAACCCTTCTCTACTGCTAATGGGAATATAGACTGGTGCAACTATTGTGGAAATCAGTGGGAAGATTACTAAAAAAAAACAAAAAACAAAAAAACAAAACTAGAGGTTGCATTCAACCCAGCTATTCTTTTTGATATCTTCCCAAAAGAATTAAAAAAACATCATACCACAGTGATATATGCACACCCATGTTATACAGCAGCTTAGTTTGAAACAGCTAAATCTTAGAAACAGCCAATATGCCCGTCAAGGGAGGAATGGATAAAGACGATGTGGTTTTTTTATACAATGAAGTACTACTCTTCCATAAAGAAGGATAAGCTTGAGACACTTCTAGTTCAGTGGATGCACATTAAGGCCTGTGGTGAATTAAATAATGGGCAACTTGTAACACCTAGTTGAACTGAATCAGCATGGTGCAGGATGTGGAAGGCCCACCTGAGGATTGCTGCCAACAACATGAAAAGGAGAACTGGAGGGGAAGATGGTATGCTGTTGATTCTCCTGGAGAAGTCTGTTGTACTGGTTTTCCTGATATGAAATCAGCTGTTCTCATCACTGGAGGAGCTTACATCCTCATTGTCACTAAGGGTGGCTGAGGGTTTTTTCAGTGAAGCGCTGGTCTTTACCTTGATGCTGCTTCCTGGCTCCAGAGCAAATCCCTCAGTGATGCTGCTTCCTGGCTCCAGAGCAAATCCCTCAGCCTGCTGGCACAATCCTTCATCCTGCTAGTGCACACTTTCTAGCTTCCACCACTGACCTTGGGTCTTTCCAGTGCAAATCTGTGGTACAGACTTGCATGAGACATTGTCATCGGCTCTAGGCCTCCAGTTGGACTCATGCAGGACACTGCTATGGGATCCAGCTGGTTTCTTTGGGTCTCTAGTGTGTGGACAGATCTCCTATATTCTTTTGCATTTGACTCTTTGGGTAAGTATCATAAAATAATCCGATAAATTATGTGTCCTGTATTAAATCTTTTCCCTTGTAAACCCTGACCACAACAAGGCCAGTGAAATAAATCTTCAGTGAAATAAATCGGACACACATCTGTAAATTCTGAATTGTTTCTGTGGTGTGAGAAACTGAAAGTATAACAAGACCAAAATGTGTAACAGATATTGAGAAATAGGAAAATATCCAAATGGGAAGGGGAATTAGAGATGAGGAAGAGGAAAAGGAAAGGAAAAGAAAAAAATGATGAGAAAAGAAGGAAAAAATGGAAACAAAGTGTTTGTAAATAAGGAGGTCAAGAGGAGTTGAAGGGAAGGTAGGAGGATGGGAAAAAAAGAATCAAGTTATATCATCTATAGGTACAAATTCCCTACAAAGATTATCATTATGTATACTTAAAATGTACCAATAAACTTAATTAATTAAATAAATTCCTATAGGGACTTCAATGAAAATATCAATAGCACTCTACAAAAAAATCTTTGCTTCAATCACCACAGCTAAATAATAAGAAAATAAGATGTCAATAAAATAAAATATTGGAAAGAGACAAGATGGCGGACTGGTAGGTAGCAGGAGAGAGACCCTCTCTGACAGAGACAACTCAAATGCCAGAATAAAACATCCTGGAGAAACCCAAACAGAGAGAGATGGACTCTCACAACACAGAAAGAAACTAAAGCGCAAAAACCCGCTCCAATAAGAGGTCCTGGGGCTACTATTAGTGAAGATAAGATCAGCGAGCACGGCACCCGCCTCGAAATGCCTGAATTCCGCCCGACCTGAACAAGCGATCCAAGCCAAAGCGACTGGCTTGAGCCGCCGGAGCCTGGAGCTGAACAGCCCGGCGTGCAGCTCGCCGGGACCGGCACTGCACACAACCCACCCAGAGGCACCGTGAATTCCCACCTCAGCCGCACTGAAGTCGGAGGTCAGGCAGTCCAGCAGTTCTCGGGGACATGGTGAGTGATGGGAATAAGACCCTCCCACAGGAAAGGGGAAACTGACTGGACGACATGTTGGATTTGGGCAGAACAGCCCTACCTCCATAAGGAAGTGGCTTCAGCTGGTTATTCCCCTCGCCGAGCGGATTGGTGGAATCTGCTTGAAATAGGCCACGCCCCTGGCAGGGACCCAGTTACTTCCCTGAGATCAGTGCACACTGAGGCAGTGAAGGCCTGCAAAGGTGGACTGGCCCATAAGGGAGGAGCTAGTGCACACTGCCCATGGGTGAACTCTAATCTCTGATAACCTATTGAAGAGGGCTAAAGCTCCTAGCCTGCGCCCTCTAGAGGAGCCTTAAACAACAAGAACAGGGTCTGGGAATTACACTGTATACTTGTATGGAAGGAACCAAAAACATGACGAAAGGGAGAAATAAGAAAACACTCCCAGCCCCCAACCCTGAGAACAT
>PVJX010039264.1:0-15864 GCA_004027295.1 Dolichotis patagonum
GGACATACATCTGGATTTCAAAAATCAGTCTGAAATAAGAGACTGGTAGATCAAACTAAAAATAAGCTTTGGACTCTAACCCCAGAAGAAATGGACAGATTTTTAGATATGTATGAATTACCACTGCTGGATCAAGATGTAAAAATTCTAAATAAGCCAATATCAATCAACAAAATTAAAACCATAATATTACACTTATCAACAAATAAAGATTTAGGTCCTGATGGGTTTATTGCTGAAAACTAAAAGAAATTTAGAGAAGACCATTTCATTGCTTCGAAATATTTCAATGTTTTCATTCATCAGTTGGAATGGTTTTAATCTGTTTTGGTTGACTTTATTACATGTGATTCTATGAACAGCTGTTTTAAAGAAAACAAAACATTATGACAGCCATTGATGATTTAATATTGTCTTGCTTAGAAGTCCTACCAGGCTTCTACTCTGCTACTACCATCTGTTCTATCATTATGTGTCTTATTGGGATTTTAATATGGGTTATAGTATAAAAATTTTTATATTGAAAATGAGATATTATAGTAGTTATTGATCATTCTCTGTTATTTGGCTCAGAATATCCTGAAAATCTTTCATTCTTTTGAATTTTTTATACTATTTTGTTATGTTTGATATTATTGTATTTGAAACTGTGCTCAACTATAGCAGAGTTATTTTGATAGATACTGTTAACATCTGGTTGTCTTATTCTAAAGTGCTGTGTTGTTTATATTGTTCTGTTCTGATCTGCGTTGTTCTGCCCTCTTTTGTTTTATTCTCTTTAAAATAAAATAAAAAAAGAAAAAATCAACATCACTGGTCATTTGAGAGATGGAAATTAAAATAAACCTGAGATTCCATCTCGCGCCCAAAAAAATTACTACTGTTAGTAAATCAACAAATGATAAATGCTTTCAGGGCTGTGATGAAAAAGGAACCCTTATATACTGCTGGAGAGATTTTAGGCTGGTGTAAACACTGTGGAAAACAGTGTGAAGGTTCCTCAGAGATCTAGGTCTGGTGGTTCCATTGAACCCAGTTCTTCCTCCTCTTGGTATCTTCCCAAGAGAATTAAAAGCATGGAGTCATGGAGTCCTGAAGGTGCATAAGTGCCTTCCTGGCAAGTGGAAGGTGGTGAGTGTGATCCGGGCTAACAAAATAAAAAGCTGGGAAAAGAATTAAAAGCATCATACCTCAAATATATATACACAACTATATTTAGAGCACCAGAGTATTTAATAGCTAAAATTTGTATACAGCCCAAATGCCAATCAACCTATGAATGGATAAAGTTGTGGTATTTTTACACAATGGTGTACTACTCAGTCATAAAGAATGATAAACTTGAGGTGCTTTTAGTTAAGTGGATGGACCTTGAGACCATACTCTTAAGTGAAATATATCAAATGTACATGTGTAAATACGGCATTGTCTTTCTGGTGTGAGAGATTGAAATCATAAATAAGAACCAAAATATATAAATATCATAAAAATGAAGAAGTTGCTCAAATGAGGAGGAAAATTTGGAAGTGAGGAGGGGAAAGAAAGAAGGGAAAGGAAAAAACATGCAAAAATGAAGGTAAAATGAAAGGAAAGGTTTTTAAATAAAGGAAGTGAAATTGAAGTGAAGAAGGCAATGAAAGAAAGACATCAAGATACATTATGTGCACTTATAAGTTCTATATGGTGAATTAATGAGAAGGTAAATATAAATGAATTTAATTTTAAAATTAAACATAAAATAAATTGATGTAATGCTGTCTAAGAAATGAGTCCTTACTTAAATATTCTCCCAGAATTGGTATGTATATTGTTGAAAAAGTCATCATATATTCAGTTGTACCATTCATTCATGAAAGAATTAGTATTCTATCAAGATCCTGAGTGTATATGTTCATTGGACACAATTTATAGTAGCAAAGATATTGAATCAGTCTCAGTTGCCACAGGCAGATGAATAACTACAAAAATACAGTATATATACACTATGAAGTATTCAGTCATAAAAGAAGGCAATTATGACATTCTTAATAAAATAATGAAACTGGAGATGCTCATGTTAAGGCAAATGAGCCAGAAAGAATTTCATGTTCTTCCAAATATGAGAGACAAATATGGATTCTATGAAGTAGAAGGGAGAATATTACTAGAAAAGAGGAAGGGAAAAAGTGGGAGCAGGAGAAGGGGAGGAAAGAGCAGTGACAAAATACATTATGCACATGTACAAAAGTACCATACTTCCCAAAGGATTCCAATATTTCATAAAAGTAATAGGCACTAAGAAAATATAAAATTAAATATCAGGAGGATTCAAAAGTGAAAAAAATTTACCAGTTATGAAATTCCAATATAGTCAACAGCATCTTATGCTCAAGTATTTAAAATCCCTCAGAGAAAATGAAAACTGTGTCTGTAGTTCAGTTTTTTAGAAGATAACTATAAAGTACACACAATGGAGTACAATTCTACCATAAAGGGTCAACAAGTCATTTGTAGTAAAATGGATGCACTTTGAGGCTATAATGTTAAGTGAAGTAAGACTGTCCATGAGTATATATGTCATAGTTTTTCTTATATGAAACACTCAATATATAATAAATTGCAATACAATTTAATGAAGAAGATAAAAGAGAAATAAAGTTATCGCTACCTACCATGGTCAAAGTATAAAAAGCATTCTTGATTTCATAGTTTTCTTATTGGTTTTATATTTTTGGCCTATTAGTCTGGTTTGTTTTTTGTTGTTTTTGTTTTTTGGGGTTTTTTTTGGGTACCAGGGATTGAACTCACAACCTCACACTTGCCAGGCAGGTGCTTAAGCCCCTAAGCTAAATCCCCGGTCCTATTAGTCTGGTTTTCAATGTGTATATATAATTGACTATTTAGGTATTTGTAACATAAATAAATGAGTCAGAGGCTGGAAAAATAACAGGGAGTGGAGGCTAGGGAACATTAATTAAGATGTGTTATGTACATATACAAATTCTCCACAGTGAATGTATTCATCACGTACTGCAAACATAAACAAGTTAATACTTCAAAAAAAGACAGAACAGCTATTTTGTGTTACCCACAGATGGCAATGTTGTTACAAGAAGCTAAGCTTACAGATAGCTTTCCTTGGGAACTAAATTGGCATATTCCATTCCAAACTGAGACTTCTATTAGACAGAATCCATGCCCAAATTTAGCCTATGAGATACAATTTAGTGCACTACTTCTTTGAAAAGAGAAACAATAGTGATGAATGAAGAAGATATACAAAGTTAAAATTCTTTCCATGCATGATTTAAAAATAAACAAAAGCAACATTTAATATTGCAGTTAAATTTTGAAAGCAAAAATTATAGAATTTTCCTTGTGACATCTTTTACCTCACATTATATTACATATCCCTGCTGCTACAACATACTCAGAAAAACATTTATACATAATCATCTACTAGAAGAGTGCATATGAGATAATTTTTCTATGTTGTTATTTTGCTAGTATTAAACCCATGTAAATTAATAATGGAATGTAGCAGTGATGTCAGATAAATTAAGGTAAAAAAGTAACTTATTTCTACAACTCAGTCATTAAAAATTCATAGATAATGCTCTACAAATTAATATTCAACAATTCTTAAAATATGAAATATCTAGAGATAAAAATAATCATCTTCCTGAAGGATCTTATGTTACAACACAGAAAAGTTTCTAATGATAAACCAGAGTAATTGATTAAAGAACACATGTCTTTGTAAATGGTCAACAATGATAAGATACTATTGCCTTACAACTGGTTCTGCAGACTCCATTGACAAATGTTCTATTGTACAAATTTCAATATGGTTTTTCATAAAACCAAAAAACTTTGTTGGATGAAAGAAGATTTCCTCATGGACAGTGTGTAATATATATCATAACCTCAGAACTTACTAAATTATTTGAGTTTCTCAAGTGGTTATTCATTGAATGAATCTATTAAGTGGGACTTGTAGAGGATAGCTGTAAGAAAGCACATATTTTACTCTTTTGTGAAAATAGAGAACTATGAGAAAATAGAGTATTCAGTGGGAGATTTTGTAAATGAAATATTCTTTTGCTTGGTGTAGTGGTTGATTGATTGTGTCAATGAGGCATTTAGAAGCTTAAATAAATGAGTTTAGCAACTCTACACCAAGGGTGTAGAAGACACATCATAGGGTGGCTCATCACCTGGAGGTATGAAAGGGAAGGAAGAAGGATGAGTGCATCCTGTTTTTGGAGAAGCTCAAGTCTTTGCATTTGCTTTGGAACTTTTCTCCTGGCTTCCAGTGTAGACTGTTAAGCTTTCAGGCATAGACTCTTCAGCATTGTAGAGGCTTTGGGCTTCAGTTGCAAACCCACCAGCCCGCTGGTGTGGAGTTGCACAAGACACTATGGTGAACTCCAATCTTGGATTGAATGCTTTGGCCTCCAGCATGTAGACACCCTCTGCACTATTCCTCATCTTTCTCTGTGGGTAACAATCATAAGTCAATTTGTCATTTCTTGTACATTTGTATATCTCTTGTTATATCTGTTTTCTCTAGTAAAAAACTGACTAATACACTTGGTATCTAGAAAATGCAACTGAAGAGCTGAGCATGTTGATGAAGATCTGAAATCCCAGCACACTGGGAGGTTGGGGAAAAAATTAACAAATTTGAGTACAGCCTGAAAAATGTTGTTACTTTTTTTTAAAAAAAGTTACTTAGCAAGTCTCTTTTTCAAAAAAAATAAGTAAATAAACAAAAGCAGTGGGAATGTAGCTCAGTACAAAATCCCGAATTCAATACTCAGGAGTAAAAATTGGAATAAGATATTTTGAGTAAAACTTGAAAAGAAACAGAAACAAAAAATGACAATTTGGTTCAAGAAGTACTACAAGCTCTGTACATGGGTGAGCAATAGAGGGAGAATAAATAAAAGTAAATTAATGACCATTCAAATTTCTCAGTAGATCTGGAGCAGTGTACAAAGTGTCCTGAAGGTGACTATGGCAAATTACAGCAAGACTAGTGCCTCCAAAAGTACATGATTTTCTTGGCTTATGAAGACCCCATGGGGAAGGTTCTGCCTGGCACCACCTTGAGTCTCACAGTATTCATAGCAGTGGTTCTTGGGTTCTTTGTGAAGCAGTGAGACACTCCCATTGTCAAGGCCAATAACCAGGTTCTCAGTTATATCTTGTTTATCTCCCTAAACTTCTGTTTCTTTGTTCCTTGCTATTCATTGTTCATCCCAACACAGCCACCTGCATCCTCTAGCACATCACATTTGCAATTGTTTTCACTGCAGCTATTTCCACTGTCTTGGCCAAAACCATAACTGTAGGTCTTTCCTTTAAAGTCACTGCTCCAAGAAGAAGGATGAGGCAGTTGCTGGTATCAGGAGCACCAAACTACATTATCCCCATCTGTTCCCTGATCCAACTCACTTACTGTACAGTCCAGATGGGGACAAATCCACCCTACATTGACACAGATGCACACTCTGAACATGGCCACATCATAATCATGTGCAACGAGGGCTCCATCACTGCCTTCTACTTTGCAATGGGATACCTGGGATCCCTGGCCCTGGTCAGCTTCACTGTGGTTTTCCTGGCCAGGAACCTGCATGACACATTCAATGAAGCTAAATTCCTGGCACACAGCATGCTGGTGTTTTACAGTGTGTGGGTCACCTTACTCCTGTGTACCACAGCAGCAAGGGGAAAGTGAATGGGACTATGGAGGTCTTCTTCATCTTGGCATCCAGTGCAGGGGTTCTGGGATGCATCTTTGTCCCTAAGTGTTACATTAATTTTTCAGACCAGAGATAATTTCTCAGCCTGAGTTCAGACATAAAACACATTGTTGCCAAAAGAAACATTTGTTAATAAGATACACTATTCCTAAAATATGTAGAGCTTCTAGTCCTGGTCTGTAGCATTTTCTTTGTTAATTATTAGATTAAAACATGAGGCTTACATCATTAATCAACTGACTTACAGTTTCTCTACTAATTTAAACATTACTATCACCTGTAATAATCACATTTTCACTTTGAATAGCATTCTGGAAATTTCTTCTTCCAGTAAGTCTGCAAAAAGTTCTTACATTTGTTGTTTAGTTTGAATATATTGCTTTTTTCCCCTTGTATTCCACTTGTCCTTTTCAATCATGTCTATTCATTATTTCTATGGTAATTTTTATCTGCAGATCATTATACTTCATAATTCTGCGATGCGTTTCTTTATGCTTTTTCTTCTTTGAGAATTAGTGTGCCTCAAATATGCTCTTTAGGAGGGTTCTGCTAAGATTACAGAACAATAAGCAGCAGAATAAACAGCCTATCTGAGAGAAACAGCCCAGATGCTGGAATATAGCATTCTGGAGAAGATCAGGAGGAAAGAAATGGATCCCCTCAATCTAGGAAGAAATTAAAGTGAGAATCAAAGCCCACAGAGAGAATAAAAAAAAGAAAAGAAAAAATTAAACAGAAGGTGTTAGCTAACACTAACTTTCACTAGAGCTGGTCCCATTGTGTGAGAAGCACCACTGGAATGCAGAGATGCACAGTAAAAGTGAAGCTGGTGGCTTGAATCCTGAAGGCCTTGGTGGGGAGACGTGGTGGTGGAGGGGAGCAGCAGACCAAAGAACTGCACTGGCTGCAAGTGAGTGAGGGGAACTCAGTCCTCCCATGGGAGTGTCTGATTGGCACAGTACCATTTTGGAGTCAGACAGGATAAACCCAGAACCATAACTGCATATGGATTCAAGCAGAATTGTAAAAATTGCTTAGACTGACTCCCTCCCCTATTTGTGGTCTAATAGCCAGCACTGAGATTTACCTAAATCTATCCCTAACCAACCCCATCTTCCCAGCATAAACAAACTTGGGGAAGACTCCCTGTGTTTAATCAGCTTGGTATAAAGGGTCCAGCCTGCCTCACCCCTTATTAAACTCCAGAAGTCACTAGCAGATTGGGAAATGCAGCAAACAGCAGAAATCCCTAGCCAACATGGTTCAGCATAATTATAGCCAATACAGGAAGTGACAGGGACACTACTACTCACTTGTCCAAAAGATACTAGGAACATGACAAGAGGAAGAAGCAAAAGGTAGTCTCATGCCTCAGTCTCCAACCCAAGAATTACCTGTCCAGGAGATATAAACACAGAAGAGAGCGGGAGTCTGACACCTGCAGTTTCTGAAGTAACACCAATGGATATAAAGAAACAACTTGGTGAAACTATAAAGAAACTTAAAACAAAAATACTATTGCAAGTAATGGAAGATATAAGAAAAGTAATAAAAGAATTGCTAAGCGCCTTTCAAGAAGATACAGATGGAAGAATGGAGGAGCATAGAAAAAGGAGGAAAACCTTCAATGAAAAATATTACAAAAAATAGAATACTTGAAACAGATCCAAAGAAATTACCAGAAAATGAATAACTCCATTGAAAGCTGGCAAAACTGCTTGAAAGAAACTAAAGATAGACTATCAAATCTTGAAGACAGGTTTGCAGCTTGCAATTGTGAAAAGAAAGATCTCTTAAAAATAATAAGGAACAAGGAATTATCAATACGAATGCTAGAAGATGAAAAGAGGATCTCAAACTTAAGAATAAAAAATGTGAGTGAAGAAGCAGGGGTAAATACAAATGAACTACAAAGGCTATTTACAGAAAGAATTAAAGAAAACTTCCCATGAATAGGAAAAGGAAATGATATTCAGATAACTGAGCCAGACAGAACTCCAGCCAGCTATAAGCAAAACTGATCTATACAAAGCATATAATAATCAAGATCACAGAAATTCAACACAGAATATTAAAAACTGATAGAGAAAAGAAACAGATCACCTATAAAGGAAAACTCATCAGAGTCACAACAGAATTCTCAACACAAACCTTCAAATAAAGAAGAGTTTGGAGTGAAGTATTCCAAGCCCTGAAAGAAAATAACCTCCAACCCACACTAATATACCCTGCAAAAGTATCTCTCAAAATTAATGGAGAAACAAAATGCTTGCATGACAAAGAGGAACTGGGAGAGTTCATAACCACCAATTCAACCCTACAAAAAATGCTGAAGGACATTCTAGAGAGAGAGAGAGGAAAAAGACCATGGTTTCAGGAACAATAACAGAGGGGCCACACTGAATGGGGCAGACAATGGAAGAAGGGGATAAGTAGACAACCAATGTCAGAAAAATAGCATGGCAAAGATGAGGCAGAGAAAGTTGGTCATAATCACTAATATGAATGGTCTTGATACAACAATAAATATAAAAACAGGCAGAGTGGATCAGGAGATAGGTTCCATCAATATGTTCTATATGAGAACTATAATTAACCTGAAAAAGTGTTCATAGACTGAAAGTCAAAGATAACAAAACAATGCTCTATGTGATAAGGAACCAGAAAAGTTAGGGTAGCTTGCCCATCAGCTGCAGATTAGTTGGAAAAAACATTTGTACAATGGAAAACTACTCAGCTATAAGGAAGAAAAACCTTGAGGCTCTTGTAGGTAAATGGATACAACTTGAAATCATGTTCAGGTGTAAAAATGTTCATAATCACTTAGATAAATATCAGGTTGCCTCCCTGATTTAAAAACTAAATAGTTAGTGAGATTCAAAATGTACAATATACTCTGTGAAAATGAAAGAGGAGGAATTGTATAAAAAGTGAAGGCTGTGGCCATAGTTAATTTTGTGTCATGATTTGAAACCCATATTGTTTTCATAACTCAGTTTAGTTTGGTTTTATTCTGTTCCAGTTTATCTACTTGTACTAAATGTGGTGGCATGGGCAGGTATTCCTAAGATAGCAGGATATACTATGGTAAACATTTTTTTATTTTCTATTAAGTTAATTTGAAGCCCTGTATTGCTTTCACTCTTTTTGGAAGCTATAATAATATCTCTTTCTTTGCTATAGATGTACATAGTTTGATATACAATAATATCAAGCATAAAAAATAGTATAAAACCATTCAAAAGAATGAAAGAAATTACTAGGCATTCTGAACTGAATAACAGAGAATGATCAATGGCTACTATAATATCTCATTTTCAATAAAAAAATTGTTTATACTATCACATATATTAAAATCCCAATAAGACATAACATGATAGAACTGATGGTAATAGAAGAATAAAAGCGTGGTAGAACTTCAAAGCAAGACAATATTAAATTAGCAATGGCTGTCATAATGTTTTGTTTTCTTCAAAACAGCTGTTAATACCCTCATACATAATAAAGTCAAACAAAACACAATAAAACCATTCCAACGGATGAATGAAAACATTAAAAGACTTCAAATCTATGTAATGGGGAATCATGACTACCATAAAATCTTATGTACTCTTACCAATTTTCATACTAGGGAGACCACACAGTATTTTCACCTGTGAGTTTGCTTTCACTCTCTTGTCTTGACTGATGTTATTCTAATCTATTTTATTTGATCACTGTCTTGTTTCAACTGATTTTATTCAAATCTGCTTTGTCTGATATTATCAAGTCTGAGGGAATAGGCAACTATGAAGATGATAAGATTCACTGTGATACCCATTCTAATTTTACTATTATCTTCTTTTTAAGTACTATAATATCCCCAATGTTTTGTTTTTACTGATTTTGTTCTATAGTGTTTTTGTCAATTTTATTATGCCTGATAATATGGGTAATTCTTATGAAGGTAACAAGAGGCATTATGGTAACCATTGTTGATCACCTTGTATTTTGGTTTTAAGTCATGTACTATGTCCATGTTTTTGTTTTGACTGACTCCATTTTGTTTTGTCTCATTTGCTTTTATTCTTTTCAAAATAAAAATATGTTGATAAAACCTTATTTTGGTAATTGGTTTTGTATATCATTTCTCACTCCTGTCTGAAGCTTTTTCTGCAGAATTTCCCTCTCTTGTCACATTTCAAATCCTTGGTTTGGCTAACTTCACCTCATAACAAATTATTTTGAATTTACAATGGCACTGAAATTAGTTTATCTGCCAAATAAGGGATAATTGTGTTCTATGTAGAATTTAATCTCAGTGGTGGATTTAATATTTACATTTATCTTATTTAAATATAATTTTTATGTGAGATGTGTAACTATGCTTACATTTGTTTTGTATTAATAACCTACATAAATATTCTATGCAATATTATTCTTCTCTTGTTTATTTCTTCTATGTTTCAAATTTGTGATAATGTGAAAATAGTTTTATTTACAATAATTTGTGTACTAATAATTTCAAAATAAAAAAGAGGTGGAGAAATCTTATTTGTTTCCTTTGGAAATTTGTGTGAACTGCTTTTCTTCAATTTGTGAGTTTTATTATATTTTCAACAAATTAATATGAAATCATTTACATTTTTATAGGGATTTTCTCTATATCTATCAAATTGACTTGATTTCTGTGTTTGGTACTCAATTGATTTGTGATATTTCTCTTTTACCTTGATGAATATTCTGTTTTTATATTTAATTGGTGTAATTTAGGTATACATGATTATCACATTCATGATAGGAATTATGTGCATGATATATCTTAGCCCCTATTCCCTTCATATCCCTTCAAACCCTCTACCCCTCACTATTGAGAAAACTTTGTTTTAATTTTATCCTTTTTTCTCAATTTTTAACCTGTTTCCCAACTCCATTCACATTTACTTTTGAACAATTTCTTCCTACTTCACAATATCTATTATATATTTACGCTTTCAGTTTTCACATCATGGATGCACTGTAACATTCACACATATGTGTTCAATTTTTTGTATGTAAGACATTGCTTGCAAGATCCATCCACTTACCTTCTTTAGGATTATCTACACTTATCTACTAGAATAAGTAGTATTTTTAACTTAGAAATATTTAATAAGAAAAATTCTTAAATTAAAACTTTTGATTTTAATCTTTTTAATATCTTGCAAGGTAAAGAGCGCTTTTTCTTAAACCATTAACATATACACTTCTATTGTTGAGTATATTTTTTCTATATGTAAATATAACATATAGAATTGCATATACAATTTACATATTGCATATACAATTATATATTGCATACACAAATTGCATATACAATTTACATATAGAATTATATATACAATTTACATTAGAGTACAATCTATCCAGTTTGTAGGAAGAAGGCATGCCATATTTCACTACATGGTACACTGCATAATCTTTGTCAGTATATTTATGGCAGAAAAGAAGCCATGCTAATTAGGTTGTGAACCTGAGTCATGCATCTGCCACAAAATATATCAGAATACTTACATAAAAGGGGTCATACTGTGCCATGATATTATAACATAAAATGAAAGTATTTCCAAAGTGGTAATTATTGTATATGAAAATCTTCAGTCTCAGTTTTGTGCTTCTCCTCTGCCTCATCTTTACATTTGAAGTTTTAATAACATTTAATTGTATTAATTGAATATTTCAATATTACATGGCAACAATATGTCATGCTTTTTATTGTTTCACTCACATCCAAATAATACTGGACTAATTTTATGAGTTCTATAGACAAGTAAATTATATCTTACCTATAATATATAATAGAATGCAGCTCTATGTCACTGACTTTCCTTTATGTTATTTTATTTTGTCTTCCTAGTTCATCTGACTTGTGGAAAAGCAGAAAAAGAAATCTGCTCATTGAGATTATACTCTGCTGAAAGCAGATTGTATATGAAAGTCACATATATTCCCTAAAGCAAACCTAACATTGGTGCCTGACCTATATCAAGAAGAGTATAGAAGCAAAAAGTAAGGATATGTGAAATCTATGTCATTAATGTGACCAAGTATATTAACAGAAATGATGAAAGGAGGTTAATAATACTCTATTTGAAAATCCATGATGGATATTGAAATAAGAAAATGGAGTTGTGGGCTTTTATTTTTTTGGAAAATATCATTTTTAGTTGTTCTGGAAAAAAATCTAATAACATATTTTAAAGGAAATATCATTCATTTCAGTAAATGTGATATGAAAAAAATTATTAAATTAGTACCTGCATGATAATGACATCTTTGCTCTTCTCTTCATGGTATTTTCCATTTCCATGATGAATGGGACAATAGAAAAAGAGACGAGAATTTCTCCACAGGCATGCACTTACTTGTATGATTGAAAATCTCGAGGGAGCCAAGAGCCTGCAGGTGAGTTAGGACCAAGTGAGCTGAGTCCCAGTGCCACCACGATGGCAACTGGAGAGTTGAAGACCTGCACTCCCGGTGATTGAGTTTCTAGCAAGCTACCAGGGACACTGGACTGAGCCCTGGAAGTTCCATGGCCTATGTGAACCACGCCCAGCGGTCTTCTTTCAGTTCAGGAGGCAGAAACCATGCAGGGGTCTCTTGGCCCTATTTGTCTGGCTTGGGGAAAGCTTCAGACCAGCTCTCCCAGCGGTTGAGTTTATACTCACACCCCTAGGACAGGGGAGTGAGCCCCAGAGGTTCCCTCAGTCCCAGTTCACCAAGCCCAGGTTCTGCCTTTCAATTTATGGAGCCAAGAACCTGTGGGAGCCCGAACTGTTCCAGGAGCTGAGGGTGCATGAGGGGATTCACCACACATGCAGAGGAAGCTTTGGAACACTGCACAAAGCAAGGAAATATAGAAAAATGATAAAAGGAAAGACCAAAAGGCAGGCTCAAATCACCAGCCCATCACAAGAAGCCTAGGAGGCATGTACATAGAAGAAAATAGAAGTCATACACCTGAAATGACTGAAATGATATCAACCGAAATAAAGAAGCAACTAGGGGAAGCTATGGAGAAAAGCATTCATAAATAATTGCCCATGTAAAAGAAGAAATGATAAAATAGTGAAAGTAATAGTAAACACATCTAGTGAAAAATACAAAAAATTAGAGAAACAAAAAAAGAGATAGAATCCCTGAATGAACACTGTAAGAAACAAACAGAATACATAAAGCAGACTTACAGAGATATACAGGAAATCAAAAATTCTATTGAAAGCTGTCAAAAATGCCTCAATGAAAGTTAAGATAGAATTTCAGACCTCAAAGATAAAATCACAGGTAGTGAACAGGAAAGATATTGTAAAAATAAGAAAGAATCAGTACATACCAGTTCAACAGCTGCAAGATGATGAAAAGAAAAATAACATAAGATTAATAGGGATAAATGAAAAAGAAGGGAAAAGCCCAAATGATATCAAGAGACTATTTACAGAAGTAATAGCTGAAACTTCCCAAACATGAGAAACTGACATATGGACTAGTGAAGCATATAGAACTCCAAATAGCCATAATCAAAATAAAACTGCACACAGACATATAATAATCACCATCCCAGAAACCCACCATAAAAGCAGAACACTAAAAACTATTAGAGAAAAAAGACAGATCACCTATAAAGTAAAACCTATCAGAATCACAGCAGACTTCTCAACACAAACAATGAAGTCAAGAAGAGCATGGAGTGAAGCATTTCTTCCAATAGAGACTGTCATACCCTGCAAAACTGTCCTTCAAAATGGATGGAGAAATAAGATACTTCCATGACAAATAACAGCTGAAAAAATTCATGATCACCAAGCCAACTCTACAAAGAATACTGAAAGACATTCTAGATACACATAGGATAAAAACACCAAGCAAGGGAGACAATTAAACAAAATGCAAAGCTAAAGATACAACAGCAGAAAATAACATGTCAAAAATAAGCCAATACATAACAGTTATAATCATTAATGTAAATAGCTTCAACTCACCAATCAAAAGAAACAGACTGACAGAATGGATCAAGAAACAACATCCAACCATATGCTGTATGCAATAAACCCAAACCCATCTAACCCAAATGGAAACCCATAGACTGAAAGTCAAAGGATGGAAAACAATACTTCATGCAAGAGGAAAAAAAAACTCTAGGTGTAGCTATTCTGTTTGCAGACAATGTGAGCTTCAAACCAAGAATGATCCAAAGAGATAAAGAAGGTCATTACATACTAGTTAGGGGAAAACTTCAAGAGGAACTGATAACAATCTTAAATATATATGCACCAAATTCAATAGAGCATGCAGCTATACTAAACAAATATTAACAGAAATGAAAAATCAAATATGCAATAACACAATTATAACATGAGACTTTAACATACCATTGACAAAATGGACATACCAACTAGACAGAAAATCAGCAAAGAAATAACAGAACTTAATCACACCTGTGAACAAATGGACTTGATAGACGTATACAGACTGTTCCATCCAACAACATCAGAATATACATTCTTCTCAGCAGTACATGGGACATTCTCTAAAACAGACCATATATTAGCCCACAGAACATAGTTAAGTAAATACAAAGAATTGAAATTATAAGATGCATGATATCAGATCATACTGCCATGAAACTAGAAATTAATGATAAAAGCAACTGCAAAAACCTCACAAACACGTGGAAACTGAGTAATACACTTTTGAGCAATCAGTGGGTCACAGAGGAAATTAAAGAAAAAAATTAAATATCTACAAGCAAACAAAACACAAAAGTACAAACAAAAATACAAAGGTAAGAAACACACGATCATCTCTATATGTGCAGAAAAAACTTGCAAAATTTTGTGGGATGCAATGAAAGCAGTCCTCAGAGGAAAATTTATTACTCTGAGTTCCCACATCAGGAAGACAGAACAAACACAAATAAACAACCTGTTGCTACAACTCAAACATCTGGGAAAAAAAGAGCAAGCCAAGCCCAAAGCCAAAAGAAAGGAGGAAATTATAATGATCAGAGCAGAAATTAATGCAATAGAGACAAAGAATAAAAGGATCAATGTATCAAAGAGATGACTCTTTGAAAGAATAAATAAAATTGATCAGCTTCTAGAAAAACTTATTTAAAAAGGAAAAAAAAACCCTCAAATTCATGCAATAAGGAATGAAAAAGGTGAAATCACTATAGACTCTGGAAATACTGAAGTTCATCAACACCTTTTTCAAAAACCTCTACTCTCATAGGTTCAATAACACAGAAGAAATGGACAGATCCCTAGAAGCACATGAACTATCAAAGCTGGTCAGGAAGATGTAAAACTGCTGAATAATCCAATCTCTATTAATGAAATTGAAAGCATAATTAAGGCTGGCCAACAACAAAGAGCACAGGCCCAAAGGAATTCAATGCAGAATTCTACAAGAAATACAAATAAGACTTAATGCCAACACTCCTCAAACTCTTTAATGAAATCTAACTGAAGCAGTTCTTCCTAAGTCATTCCTGGAAGCAAATTTTACTCTAGTACAAAAACCTGTAAAAAACCCAACTAAAAAAGAAAACTATAAGCCAATCTCCCAAATGAACATAGATGCAAAAATTCTCAATAAAATATTGGCAAACAGGATGCAGCAAATCATCAAGAAGATTATACACCACGACCAAGTGGGATTCATCCTAGGAATGCAGGGATGGTTCAGCATAGATCAATCAATAAATGTAATCCACCATATCAATAGAGACAAAAGCAAGAACCACATGATCATCTCTATAGAGGCAGAGAAAGCTTTTGATAAGGTCCAACACTGTTTCATGATAAGAACCTTACAGAGAATTGGAATACATGGTCTTTACCTCAATATGATAAAGGCCATCTATGACAAACCAACAGCCAGCATTATATTAAATGGCCAAAACCTGAAAGCTTTTACCTTAAAATCAGGCACAAGACAAGGATGTTCTTTATCACCGCTCCTATTCAACATAATACTAGAGATACTAGGCAGAGCAATTAGACAAGAGACAGACATAAAAGGAGTAAAGATAGGAAAAGAAGAAGTTATATTATCATTATTTGCAGATGACATGATACTCTATGTAGAAGAC
>PVJX010039265.1:0-15858 GCA_004027295.1 Dolichotis patagonum
CTTGGGAAATTTTCTTCAATAATTTCTGTGAATAGCCTTTGTAATTCCCCTGGTTTGATTCCTGCTTCTTCATTCACATACTTTATTCTTAAGTTATAGATTCTCTTGTCATCTTCCAGTCTTTGTAACTTTACTGCCTGCTCCCTTGTTATTTTTAAGAGATCTTCCCTTTCATGACCCCACATTGCAAGCCTGTGTTTAATTTTTGATAGTCTTTCTTTGGTTTCTTTCAAGCAGTTTTGCCAGCTTTCTATCGAGTCTTTAGTTTCCTGATAATCCCTTTGAATCTGCTTCATAAATTCAAGGTTTTTTCTGAATTCTTCAATAAATGTTTCTCTCCATTTGTGTTCCTCTATTCTTCTGTCTGTGTCTTCTTGAGAGGTACCCAGCCCTTCTTTTATTAATCTACTTGTCTCTTGTTTAATTTGAATTAATATTTCAGTTTTGGTCCCGCTTACGAGGTCTTGAATATATCTCCTTATGTCCGCTAATGCTGTGTTTGATGTTGCATTTTTGGTGCCCTCAGTCTCTTTTGTATTTACCTCTCCTGGATCAATGTTCTCAGGGTTGGGGGCTGGGAGTGTTTTCTTATTTCTCCCTTTCATCATGTTTTTTGTTCCTTCCATACAAGTGTACAGTGTAATTCCCAGACCCTTTTCTTGTTGTTTAAGGTTCCTCTAGAGGGCGCAGGCTAGGAGCTTTAACCCTCTTCAATAGGTTATCAGAGATTAGAGTTCACCCACGGGCAGTGTGGGCTAGCTCCTCCCTTCTGGGCCAGTCAACCTTTGCAGGCCTTCACTGCGTCAGTGTGCACTGATCTCAGGGAAGTAATTGGGTCCCCGCCAAGGGCGTGGCCTAGTTCAAGCAGATTCCACCAATCCACTTGGCGAGGGGAATAACCAGCTGAAGCCACTTCCTTATGGAGTTAGGGCTGTCCTGCCCAAATCCAACATGTCGTCCAGTTGGTTTCCCCTTTCCCGTGGGAGGGTCCTATTCTCATCACTCACCATGTCCCCAAGAACTGCTGGACTGCCCGACCTCTGACTTCAGCGCGGCTGAGGTGGGAATTCACGGTGCCTCTGGGTGGGTCGTGTGCAGTGCCGATCCCGGCGAGCTGCACGTCGGGCTGTTCAGCTCCGGGCTCCGGCGGCTCAAGCCAGTCGCTTTGGCGCGGATCGCTTGTTCAGGTCGGGCGGAATCCAGGCATCTCGAGGCGGTGCCGTGCTCGCTGATCTTATCTTCACTAATAGTAGCCCCAGGACCTCTTATTCGAGTGGGTTTTTGAGCTTTAGTTTCTTTCTGTGTTGTGAGAGTGTATCTCTCTCTGTTTGGGTCTCTCCAGGGTGTTTTATTCTGGCATTTGAGCTGTCTCTCTCAGAGAGGGTCTGTCTCCTGCTACCTACCAGTCCGCCATCTTGTCTCCTACCTCCCCTTAGGTTTCTTTTGCCATGACTTTCTGGTTCTTTGGTGGTGGGTAGGGTTATAGGTGAAGAGTTTATGGATAAGTAGTTTAGGCTTAAGGATTAAGTGAAGAGGTTTATGTTAATAATGCTACCTAGGAATTTACCAAATTTAGTTTCTTCCTCATTCTTTGCTCTTGAGGTCAGAATCTGCCTTAGGATTATTATTATTTTTTTTTTTTGAGAAAAATTTTTGCTATGTAGTTCAGGTTGGCCTCAAACCCATTGTATAGCCCAGAGTGGCCTCAAACTTGCAGCAATCCTCTTGTCTCAGCCTCTCAAGTTCTGGGATTACAGGCATGCACTAGCATGCGTGGCAGAAGGATTAATTTTTAAATAAAGCTCAATGAGGCCTTTATCCCATCTTTTCTCTACTTATGAGTTCCCTGTCCCTATAGTTGGAAAGTGATAAGGCAATCAACATCAACAAATTTCAGCTTGTGCATTGAGTACCAAACAAAGGACAGGGGCACAACTTTCACATCAACTGCACTGAGTCTTAATCCCAAATATTGAGTACAGTTATCCAAGTATTGTAATCCCTTTTCCAGTCTTCCTTACAATCCAAAAAGCTATATTTATAATCCCATTGAGATGTAACTGGAGGGCTGGGGATTTAGCTCAGTGGCATAAGTGCCTGCCTGGCAAGCACGAGGTTGTGATTTTGATCCCCAGTACCGCAAAGAAACAAAAAAACAAAAAAAAAGAGATGTAACTGGAATCCCAGCAAGTTAATTTCAACCTACCACCTCCAATGCAACCCATGTGAGAGTAAAGACATCAAGACATATTCCAAGTTAAGGGCAGCCAAAGGGTCCGAAGTCCAATCCCCATGAGGATGTGTGGACAAAGGCCTTGATCCTAGGCCTCTCCCAGAATTTATTATCTTGTGAAGAAGGGGATGGTTCGAGGATTAGTGACAGTGAGGATGGTGGCGGGAGCTATGTGAGTAACTTGAGCTGGTTATCCAGGTAGTGAGAAAAGCATCTCAGCAAAATGAAGAGATAAAGATATGCAGAAGAATCACTTTGCCCAGTTCAATTAAGGTAGCAACCAAATTGTTTTTGGAGGCTGTTGCTTAGTTTTTGATATGTAAACTTTTGTGCTCTGGGGAGTCATAGCCTCGTTATCTTGAGGCTCATACCCAGTTGACATTCCCAGAGCTGACTGGCTCTACATCCCGCTGTGCTTATATATTTTAGAGAGAACACTATGCAAAGAAACAGGAGACTATCTGGTGGCTTTAGAGATTACATAACACTACCTCAGCTAGCCTTATTTGCAATGTGTAGAACCAATTAAAGAGAAAAAGAAATACCATAATCAGTTCTGTATATATCAGTATAAGAAAATAAATCTTGATATAATCAAAGCTGCAGCAATTGTTCTGCACTCAAATTGTCTCCCACATGTATATAGAGAGAAGGTAGAATGAAGGCCTCATTGAGCTTTGTTAGAAGTTAATTCAGAGTAGGTTCAAGCAATCAGAAAGACAAAGGCAAAGAAACTAAGCTAAAGGAGGTCTCAACATAAACCCCTTTACTTAATACTTATGCCTAAACAACCTGTCTCTAAACACTTTCCCATAACTTTAACCTCCATCAAACTATGGAAAAAGTCTTATATGATTAGAAGAAATCCAAGGGAAGGACCAAAAATAGCCAGGGAGTCAATCACACTCCAGAAGTGTACATGGAACAAGGATCTCCTTAAAAAGGATCCACAGACAAGAATCCCTTTCAAATACTCCCCAGTAATCCAACACAGTCTGTCTCAGTCTCCAACCCCCTTTCTCCATCTTCAAATAAATCATCTATTTTTATTTAGAACTCTACTTCTTTAGTTCTTTTACTGATGTTGGGTTTAGGGTCACTGGAAGTTGCATGTTCTATCAAAGTTGTGGCATGGCATAGAGTGATGAGACTGGCAGGGCATGGCATGGCATGGTGCTGCAGGAAATTTCCCAAGCCAAGCCAAGCCTAGCCAAACCAAACCAAAAGGAAGACTCTGTACCAAGGAGCTAAAAAGGCAGCATTTTACTTTCTACACCAGTGGACTGTTGGATTTCATGCCAGTGGACTGTTGCATGGATAATACCTCCCAAGTGACCATCTTAAATTAGAAAGGAGTTTAGTCTATATAGAATTAAAAGTGGGAGGTCCAAAGCAAGTGAGCAAACATTACATGAGTGGTTACTGAATGAGCACAGTTAAAGGCATTACTATAATATAGAGATGTTCCAGAGAGAGAGCCTTTATTGAATGAGCCACAGTTAAGGGCATTACCATAATATGGAAATGTTTCAGAGAGAGGGCCTTTACTGAATGGGCATGAATCAGACCAGGTGCTTTAAGGTATAGACAATTACTCTGAGTTAATTCTCATCTAGGCTGGGCTGTGGACACTGTCAGGGTCAATTGAATTTAACAGAAACAGCAGAACAGAAACTTGGTCAGAGCCTTCTAATTGATTATGAAATATCTATAAGTTTACCATATCACGAATGTGTTTTTACATTATAATTGTGTCCCCAACAGTGGCATTCACCTCTCCCTAGACACTACATATGTATACATCTCACTAATACTTGAATAGATTAAAAAGTAAACTATGTGTGGTATGTTTGGAAGGATGAAAAACTAAACAACATCTGTCATTGGGTTGGGGTTTTCTTTGAAGGTAAAGAACTTCCATGCTGCTGCAAAGAGTTTTATACAGAGAAAGTAAATGGAAATACAAGAATACAGAATATGTGGTGAAATGATACCAAATTCTACTCTGGGCTTTGAAGAAGTTGGTGTTTGGACTCCATGTCATAGTGTGCTGGAGCTGGCTAGGAAGACCAAATCGCTAAATGAAAAATGCTTAAAAGTAGCTTTTACAAGCCAGGGATATAGCTCAGTGGCACAGTATCTGCCTGACAATCATGAAAAAAGAAAGTTGCTTATTGAACTGCTGCTTACTTAATATTGGCTGTGTTGGGAATGAGATAGGATAGAAGAAATAAAGCCAGATAGAAAGGACCCAAGGAGGGCTGGGGATTTAGCTCAGTGGCATAAGCACCTGCGTGGCAAGGCAAGTGTGAGGTCGTGAGTTCGATCCCCAGTACTGCAAAAAAAAAAAAAAAAAAAAAAAAAAAAAAAAAAAAAAAAAAAAAAAAAAGGACCCAAGGAACAGCAGCCTCAGAACACAAGCCTGGTTTATTTCTTCTTTTTTTTTTCCTTTCTCCCAAAACTGCACATTGAGGCAACTTTCTTTCAACTACAAAGAAACCTGTGGATTCCCTTTTACTTGCCAATGGTCCTTAAAGACTCAGGCAGGGAGTGCCCTTTTGGGATTCCTCACTAAGGGCGGGCCACCCTCTCCCACCCACTAAGACTAAGGCTAAGATTATAGATAATTGAACTACACAGATTTCCACCTCTGAAAGCAAAGATCCCCAGTTCCTAACTGTATTGTGCCTCATTCCTTTGAGTATCCACATTCTGTTTGAGTATGGCCTATATTTCCCTTTAATAAATCCTCATATTACTGAGGTGTCCTGAAACTTCTTTTTCTGTGACAGGGGTCAGCAAACCTGTATACTTATCTTAGATTTTTTTTTTTGAGACAAGGTTTCACTGTGTAGTCCGGGTTGGCCTCAAATTCACAGTGATCCTCCTGCAGCAGCTTCCAGATTGCTGATATTATATACATGTGGCAGGTACCATACTTGGCTGCATACTTATTTTAAAGGGGTGCTTTAAATTCCTAATTTGAGCCTTGGGGACCCTCACACCCAGCCTAGTGACAGAAATACTTATGCCATGACAATCAGAAAACACACAAATGAACTTTTCACCCTCAGTGAGCCAGGTGCTAACCATCACTAACCACAGATAAAGGAGACTGTCCTCATTTGCCTGATATAGTTTCATTGTACATCAACTTCCTCAAATAGTTTACTAGTACTCTTTAGAACCCCAGCACCTCTACACTATCGAAAGTTTTCAATGAATACTTGGCTACTTCAGTTCAAGAGCACTCCTTGTGAGGAGGGATGAGCTGGCTGGCCTGTGAAATCTGCCTGGTATTAGAGTTTTCTGGTGCAATAGTGAAGTGAAAACTAAAAAAAGAAAAGAACAGGTTTATTGAGGACATGGAAAGGAGCACATAACCCATGGAGGTTGGGCTGTCTCCTTCAACCAGATACAGAGAGGCAGAGGGTTATTTATCCTCTGATTGGAAGTGGCGCATGGGTGGATATTGATGATATGTGAGGAATTGATTGGAATTCTCTGTGCATGCAAACAGGAAGGGGAGTTGCAATTAGGGCTGGAAAAGAAGGAGGAAGTAGTAAGCATTCTCACTTTGGCCTTCCACCATGTTAGACCACCACCATAATTTTACAGTAATTTATACTAGGGCAAGAACTTTTCATTCCCATTTTGTATTGTTAGGACAGTGGTGAAGACTGTCTCTTACTACTTCCTGCTGAACAGGGGTGTCATGTTGGGGTTTAGTGGTGGTTGACCAGATGATGGTTGATGCCCATGTAGAAGCTGGTATCAAGTATTTTAGGCAGGACAAGGAGTTAATCATTGTGAGCACTCACATCCTGGATTGAAGAAATAAAAAGACAAGGTATTAGGAGGAGGCAGGCCACTATCATGTTTAAAGGATCCAGGAGAGGTAAAAGGAAAAGTGCCCTTGATCCAAATGTGTCATTTCATCAGGGCCATGGTGAGGAAGAATAAGACTTGTCCTTGGTTTAGGGGTTGAGCTGGAAAGAATGGGAAGCATGAGAAATGTAAGGCCTGACAGTTGAATCATGTTTGGGAAATTATAAACTAAGGGCGGGGAGGACTGTGGCTATATCACCATAAGTAAAACAAGATCCTTTAGCCACAGGGGTCCTATGTTTAACTAAACAGCTGAAGGTGTAGAGAACTAAGATAGTTGTTAGGTAGAACAGTATGAGAGAAACCTTGTGTATAATGTGGGAATCTTTAGGAAAGACTGCCCAGAACCCTATAGTGAAAAAAAAAAAATAACTAATAGAATTTAAGGTATCAGGAACAAAATAGGATGGCTTAGTCTGAAAATTGTGGCTGTGGGCCCTTGGTGAGATGGAATATAGAGATGATAGGGGTAAGTTGTTGAGATATGAGAGTGTCTGGGTCAGTCTACATAAATGAAAAGGAATCCTGACAGGGTATAGGGGGATGGTAAAAAAGGCATCTTTAAGGTTTAGGACTGTGAGTGGTGGAGGGAGGGATATGACAGATCATAGTATTAGAGTTTGGCACTGCTGGATGAATTGGGGTAACAGCATCATTGATTATCCTAAGGTCTTGTATCACACATAGGACCCATTAGGCTTGAGTATCAGGATAATGGGTGTATTGTAGGGTAAATGGGTAGGTCTAAGAAAACTGTTGTCTATTTTAAAAAAAATTTTAAAGATAATAAAACAAAAGAGAACAGAACAAAGCAAATCAGAACAGAACAATGAAAGCAACAAAGCACTTCACAACCAGACAATTGGACATCAACAGTAGCTACCATAATGTCTCTTTTCTTCGAAATAGTTGGGCATACCTTCACACACAATAATATCAAACATAACAATATAGTATAAAAAACCATTCAAAGGGATGAAAGCATTACCAGACTTCAATACCAAATAACAGGAAATGAACAATGGCTACTATAATATCTCATTTTCCTCAAAAAATTTGTCTATATCATCACACATAATAAAATCAAATAAAGTACAACAGGATAGAACCAATCAAAACTGAAGAACAAAAGCATGGTAGGACTTTAAAAACAAGATAATACTAAGTTAGCAATGGCTACCAAAATGTTTTGTTTTCTTCAAAATAGCTGTTCATACCATCACACATAATAAAATCAAACACAACAGAATAAAACCAATCAAACAAATGAATGAAAGCATTATAAGACTTCAAAGCAATATAATAGGAAACCATGATTACCATAATATATCCCATTATATTCAGAATAGCTTCCCCTACAATCTGACAGCATAAAATCTAACAAAACAAGACAGAACAAAGCCAAACCTAACAAAATTGTGTAAACAATGCAAGAGTTCAAGATAAGACAATAAGAAACTGACAGTAGTTTCCATCTTCCCCTCCCAGGTGTTTCCTCCCCTTTGCTCTTACATTAACTATGTTGCTTTTGGATCCCATTAACTCCTTCTGTTTCTTATGCTAGGGTTCATGCATAGGTGTTTGTACTGATTCAGCTATGAACATGACCTCCAGTTGCATGCATTTACCTACAGGAGCCTTGAGATTATTCTACTTTATAGATGGGTAGCTTTCCACTGCATGAAAATACCATATATTTCTTATCCATTCTGTGGTTGATGGGTAAATTACTCTTGCTTTTCTTTTTCTTTTTCTCTTTCTTTCTTTCTTTCTTTCTTTCTTTCTTTCTTTCTTTCTTTCTTTCTTTCTTTCTTTTGGTCTCCTGTCACATGAAACAATTGTTTTCTCTCTTTTGATTTTCAGTCTATGAATTTTCTTTCAAGTTAAATGTGATTCTTGTATATAGTGTATTGATGGATCATGTTTCTTGATCCATTTTCCCTGTGTTTCTTTTTTTGCTGACCTAGGCCATCTACATTAATGGTTACAACCAGCGTACGTTGGTTTGTCTCTGTCCTGCTGTCCTCCTGTTGTTGGCCTTCAACTTTTCTCTTTCATTCAATTGTCTGTCTTATTTGGTGATCCTCCTCTGCTGCTGTTCCTGGGACCATGGTCATCTTTATGTCTCTCTAGAATATCCTTCAGCACTCTCTGTAGAGTTTGTTTGGTGGTCATGAATTCCTTCTGTTGTTCTTTATCATGGAAGTATCTTATTTTCATCTTGGGTAGACATACAGCTTTAAGTCTAGAGGAGACAAAGGCAAAGACTCAATTAAGTACGCAGGGCCTAAATAATAGAATCAATGGGATAATTGTGAGTCTAGTTCTGGTAATGGCTTCCAATAAGGAGGACAAGGATAAGGTCCATGGAATTTTAGAAACTGATGTGTCATTGATTTGTCATACACACATTTAGTTTTTTACAATTGCATAAGTACCTCCTGTGCTGTTAGAATGCCTAATGCCATCTGATTTTGGACAATGACCTGTTCTATTAATTTGACCTTTTTTATTTAAGAAAGAGATCAGCTGCAGTATCACTTAAGGCCAGTTGAGTATAGTTAATTATGGCCTCAATATGCATCATATATCATTTTTCTAGAAAAGATCTGATGGATCCCAGTAAAAGGAATCTAAAAGGATTTTATAATTATCTCTAAATTTTAGTTGTTGAACATCCAGAGAAAAATATCAATAACAGTACATTGTAGTAGAGGCAGTAATCTTAACATAGAACATTACATGGAATTTTCTATTAACCATGGATGTTTTAGCACTTCAGATGACATTTTATAACACATGTCCTTTAATAAGATGTCATTAAAGAAATTTTTGACATTGTTTGCACTGCTCAATATCTAAACATCTTTAAATATAGTGGCATGTATATGACATACACATTACATAAATTTTTGTTTAAAAATTATTTGACTGGTGACCTCATGTTGGTTTGACTTGAATCTCCTGGTTGGAGCACAAGAAAAAGACATATGTCTGGACTTGAAAGAAAATGTTTCTCATCATATATAATCCCAATTTTATATTTGAAGGCATGAATATACCATAAGATCAGCAACAATGAATAGTCTTAGCCATATGAACTTTAGTTGGGGTATCTCTCATGAGGCTATGGAGATTATTGGGGTTTCTGATTAATGAACAAGAACTGGCTAAAGTTACCAGGTGGCCATGCTGTCTTATCCATCAATTGAAGTCTTGTCCAAACTCTCCTAACCCCAAGGGATTTTGTATAACCAATTTTAGCATCACTTTCACCAGCTGGCAACCTATGTGTAAGCATGATTTTTAAAATGTATACCCCAGATAAAGCTTGATTAAATGATCTGAAAATGCAAAAAAAAGGAAAAGAGATTGTTGAGTTCAAATAAAAAGAACAGACAAATGGACAAACATGGATAGATGACCTGTATAGTGTAAACAGACTGGACAAACAGACAACATACACAGAAAGACTGACAAATATCTCACAAAATCAACATGCACTCAAATAGATTTGGCCAATTTGAACTATAATAAATAGACTAGTGTGAACCTTTTTGTAGGTCAATTACCACAGATCTCTTGAAATAAGAATAGCAGACCCTTGGTCATTTTTAGTGGTATTTGCTTTATGTTTATGACTGTTTTTTTTTGTTTTTTTGAGCTGCTTATCATAGCTGAGCCCACTCTTGTGAGCTGAGGGTGGTGTTTAGAATCTCATAAACATCCTTGAAATATAAATCATAACAATTAGTTATAAATTTAAATTTTTTAATACAATTTTGTGGGTACAGAAAAGTAACCTAATTAGTTACTGAGTCTGAGATAGGTTAGTAAGGGAAAAAGGAACATGAATATGAACTAGTCCCTCAGGACCAGCCTGACTCTGAAGGGGGGATATGGATTGAGGCTGAGAATGCTGTGGAGTGGGAGGTGTATATGGCCACTGAGTAGCCAACTGCCCAGCAGGCATCTGTGGGCAGTTACAGGGTGATTGACCATAAAATGACTGCTCATCACCATGTGATAGCAGTGATAGGGTAGCACAAGATGGCAACTGGATTACCATGAGACTCACAACAAGATGGTTGCTGTTGGTTACATGGTATGGGAGTACAAGACGGAAGCTGGTCATCATGTGACCTGCAACAAGATGGTAGATGCTGATCCCATGATGACTGACTGTAAATTGTTGGCCATTTACCCTGTGACCTGTCACAAGATGGCCACACACTGTCACATGGTGGAGGACCACAAGATGGTGGCAGTCTTCCATGTGAGCTGTAGCAAGATGGCTGCTGAAGACCATGTGGTATGGGTTCACAAGATGGTGACTGACTACCATGTGGCCTTCTAGGTGGCTGAAATGCTCAAGGCTAAGTATGGTGAGCCTGCAGGGAGAATGGTGATGCAGTAGCAGAGGGGAAAGATGAAGAGGGGGTGTCTGATGAGATAAATGGGTTGGGGTATCTAAAATTGGGGAGAGGAAGTAAAGGAAGAGTTAGAGACGCTGGGGGTGAGGAAAGGGAAGAGAATGAAACAGAGGGCTCAGAGACCTGTGGTTGAAAAAGCCAAAGGATTTGGATTTGGGAGTATGAGGGATGAGCAGTAAAGACAGAAGGCACATCATCTAATGGGGATCTGATGGGGAGGGAGAAATCCTGGTAGAAAACAGTGAGCCAGAAGTATCTGGGCCACTGTACAAGACAGAATGAGAGAAGGACACGTCCTCAAAGTGAAAAAGACCTAAAAATAAGGGGTTTCTGCCAACTTGCTGCCATAGTGACAAAAGTATAAATAAAAGATCAGATTTTGGGTTTTTATAGCCTTCTTGAGGCCAACAGCACCAAGTTTATGAACCAGGCACCCCAGAGGTATATTTTTCGGGGACAAGAAATGGTATCCCCATGACTGAATTAGAGGTGAGCTAAGAGAACAACTTTGCCTCAGGATGTAAGAGCTTTAGCTCTCCTGGCAAGGAATGTGAAAGCTGTCCTGAATCACAGTTATCAAAAGAAGTCATCACCTGTTTTGAAAGTGTGACATGGAATATCCCAATACATTTTCTCATTGACTATTACCAAGAGAATGGAGTGGGGTCCCAGAGAAGAAGAGGGTAACAGTTCTGCCTCAGGCTGTCCTGCCCAAAGAATATGAAAACTTCTCTTTGTCCAGATATTTTTTCTGATGCAAGATTGTGATTTTTCATGGATGAAAACAGCTTTGCCCTAGCAATGCAAGGAATGTGAAAGCTGTTATCCACTGAGGAACAAAAACAGAAAACCTCAGATGGAAGCTTCTGTGATAAAGAAGGAGGGTCAGTGTTGGATGTAGGCTAGCAGTGTCAAATAAGCAGGCCTCAGAGGAAGGAAAAGTGGTTTGTGGGCAGGGGAGCTCCAACTGGGAGTGATTCCCAGGAGCCAAAACATTCTGCTAATCTGAGTCACAGCACCAAAATGTTAGAGTTTTATGGCACAATAGAGAAGCAAAAAGTAAAAAAAAAAAAGAACAGATTTATTGAGGATGTGGAAAGGAGCATACAACCTTGGTGGTTGGGCTGTTTCCTTCAACTGGATACAGAGAGGTAGAGGGTTATATGACCTCTGATCAGAAGTGGCACCTAGGGCACATATTGATAGTGTGAGGAGCTGATTGGAATTTTCTTTGCATGCAAACAGGAAAGGAAGTTACAATTAGGACTGAAGAAGAAGGAGGAAGTGGTAGGCATTCCTGTTTTGGCCTTCTGCCATGTTAGAGCATCACCATAATTGTACAGTAATTTATACCGCTGGTAAAAACTTTCACCTGGTAGCTAGGATTTGGAACTCTGAACATAAGACCTTTTCATTTCTCTCTCTCTCTCTCTCTCTCTCTCTTTCTCTCTCTCTCTCACAAGGTCTCATTATACAGTTCAGGCTGAACTTGAAGTCACTGTAGCTCAGCCTGGCCTCAAACTTAAGGTGATCCTCTTGCTTCAGCCTCTCAAATGCTGAGATTACAAGCAGTAACTTCCACAACTGGTTCTCAACTGTTGGAGTCAGTTGAAGCTGAATACACATGCAGGGCTGTGATGTAGCCTGGGCATGACTGGACTGAGAATGAGGAGACACCTCAGGGGGCAAGATAGGCCACAGCCGAGGCCACCTGGGGATTTTCTGGATAGTTTTCCTTAATTAGCATAGTCTGTTGCTCTGAGGGATCCTTGATCCCTCCCAAGATCCTGTTCATTATCCATTGTTCACTCAACTCTTTACTTATTCTGATTAAATACAGGCTGCCTAGCATCAGTCAGCTGACTGGCTGGCAGAGTTATGGGCTCTTCTGAGGATCTCACTCCTCCTGTAGCCCTAAAGATCATGCCACTTGTCTCATTTCTTTGGGCCTTTGTCATGTACCATTTTGGGGGATTAGGGGTCTAGGCACCCCCCCCCCATACAGCTTGGTGCCCAAACAGGGACTCGACAGTGGAGACATCTGCTGTGGAGGTTGATTTACCCTTGCTTTGTTCCTGGGGTGGAACGCTGCCCCAGACATGTGTCTATCACATTTTCTTCTGCAAATCCCCTCATTTTCTTCAGAAAATCCCTTCATTTTCTTCAGAAAATCCCTTCATCAGGTAAGTCATGGGGAATTCCCTGTCTGAAGCACAGCAGAAACATAAACATTGGAGCTGCTTTTCCTTTTCCTTTTTAGGAAGGCGGGCCATGTTACCTCTGAGGATACTGTGGTGCAACTCTTGTTGGAAACTCATAATTGTTGACCTTGGTATCCTGTGCGGGGTCTGCTCATTGCGAAGGATTGGGACAAGATAGGCAAACTGCTGCATGAGGAGCCTTCAGTTCCTATTTCTGTCTTGCATACCTGGTTATCTTTGCTGGGATGCTGTGATAACATTTGGCAGGCAGGCAGATGAAACACCGCATGGTCCCGGTTTTCCTGTGTGCTGTTTCTGCTGTTTCTACACCTCTCCCATATGCTTCTGCCCCCTTACCACTGCCACTGCAAGACACAAGCCCTGTAAAACCTCTGGGAAACTTTTCACTAGTTCTAACTTCCATGCAAAAGCTAGCCCAAGAAGCAAAACAACGTGGGGAATTAATTGCTTGTCCTATTTTGTGTCAACAAGGACAAGAGCCCTGCTTTGAAAGTTTGCAATACTCTGTATTTAAAGAATTTTAAAAAAGGCTGTCAAGAAATATGGACTTAAAAGTACTTTTGTAATGGGCATTATTGAGAGTGTTGGTCACAGTTATGAGATGATCCCTTTTGGTTGGAAAGTGTTAGTGCATACTATCATTACCCAACCCAATATCAGGTGTGGCTTCAAGAACATAATGATGCTGTAGACACACGAGCTATAGATAATTTAGATTGCAATATTCCTGTAGGAGCCAGTGCATTACGGGGTGAGAGAGCTTTTTCAGCTATCACCAACAAGTTCATTGCCACTCTCCAGCTTATCCTCAAATGCCTCAAATTGCTTTAAAAGCTTGGAAGAGAAGGATGCATGAGGTTCCTTTAGTACTATTAAACAGGAGACCACTGAATGTTTCCTTACTTTTATAGATAGATTAAATAAAACTTGTCTTTATAGATAGATTAAATAAAGCCAGGTGGATAATAGAGCAGCAACTCTATCTTGTTAAAGCAATTAGCATATGAAAGACTGCCAAAATGCTTTAAAAGATATATATGTGAAACCTGCTACTACTTTGGAAATGCCTGGTGTGGCTTGCAAGGTTTCTAATATTTTTCATGATCTTTTACCTCCTGGAACAGCTGGCCTACTTCCTCCCTGTTCACATGCATCAAAAAGTGGTACTTTTGTGATTCCCAGTGTCATTGATGCTGATTACACTGGAATCTTGTTGATTCCATTGTGGTTTCTCTTACTCATTCAACTACATGTTTCTGAATTTATAGCTCAACTAATTGTTTTGCCTTATGTCTCCTCATGATGTTACTTGTGGAAATCAAGAATTTGACTCTTCTGTGGTGGCTGCTGCTATTCCCTTGGGAAATGAATGCCCAAGTTTCTCTTTATTGACAATCTTTCCTTTTCAGATTTGCTAGACACTGGAGCTGTTGTGATCTCTGACTCCTCTACAGCAGGCCCTTCAGAGCATTGCTCACATACTGCAGTTAGGGTGGATGGAGTCCCAAAGCACTGCCCTCTCTCCTTGCTCATTTTTCATTTAGCTCCTTTACCCACAGGGGCTTTTGTTGCCATCCAGAACAGCAAAATATTTATTGTTGAATGGTTACATTTACCCCACTTATCTGGCAGTATTTTATTTCCAGTTGTCAATGCTATTTCCTCTCTTATCTCTTGAGGACATACTCAAGCACTTATACGCCTTGGAATTGATTTAATTGATATTGTACCACTTACCAAGGCTGACTTTTCCTTTTTGCTGTCCTCTACTGTTTCTCTGCAAGTCATTTTGGCTGACTATGTTGGTTCCATTTCTTTTCATATGCCCTTTGATCCTCATTTGTCTCTATTTACCCTATATCCCTTTTCTGTAGAGGAGTTATCCAAATCTTTTAATTTTTAAAAAATTTTTGGTTCTGGGAATTGAACTCAGGATGTTGTGCTTGCCAGACAGGGACTTGTGCCACTGAGCTACATCCCTAGCCCCTATTTCCATTTTCTCTTCAAACTTGTTGACCCCTTTAAAGGGTGCCCTCATTGTCTTCACTGATGGATTCCCCCATCATGGAATTGTAACACACTTTGTTGATAATACTTAGAAACATCTGTATTCTCTATTGCAAACCTCTGCTCAGTGTAATGAGTTATCCACTGTTATCCTTGCTTTGCAAGTTTTGTTATCCCAAGTGTTTAACTTAGTTACTGACTCTATATGTACATAATGTTGTCCTATACTTATCTTCCGCTGTTAGCTCTCCCATAGCAATAGATCCACACTTAATGCCTTTTTTTTTTTTTTACATTTATAGGCTCTTCTTTGCCCTCATCATGGTCCTCTTTTTCTCTTACATAGTCATAGTCATCAACCCTTTCTTGGCTCTTTACAAGGTAATGCTATTTCTGATCAAGCACTGCATATTCTCTACCCTCTTTTTGAGAATGCTAAAGAAAGCCATGCCTTTTTTTTATTTGTGTATTTTTTAAATTTTATTTAAAGAGAGAAAAAAAAGCAATACAGAAAAAAGGGTAGAAACAATATAAAATCTCAAAAATACCCCCATAAATCACTAGTTGACAAACCACATACTGTCCTCCCAGAAACAGCTGTTCATGTTACAAAATTAAGGCATACAAAGTGAACACACAGTGAGGCTGCAAACAGTTACAAAAAACCAGGATGGAATAAAGCCAATTGAGACAGTATAGTGAAATTGGCACAGAACATCACAGCAGGTCACCAGGACAACAGTAATAGGCAACATTGTATATCTCGTTGTCTTCACAATAGTTGTTATTCTACTAGGTACAGCAAAATCAAAGAAATACACAACATTATAGAACACATCAACACAGAGTATTGAATAGAGCAACACCGTTAATCAGGACAAAGCAAAACGGCGATAAAAATTTCTGCCTTCAGAGATAGTAGAAGGAAACTCCCCCGACTTGCTGTACCAAATATGGTCACCTGCTAAGAGATACCCAGATCCCTGGATCCCAATTGTTAACGGGGGGGGGGGGATATGTGGTATGTTTGATTCTTTTTTTTTTTTTTTTTTTTGGTACCAGGGATCGAACTCAC
>PVJX010039266.1:0-15860 GCA_004027295.1 Dolichotis patagonum
TACATTTTTTAAACAATCTCTATTTAGGAGAATGATGCCTCACACTCAGCAGAAATACTTTGAACTCAAAATGTCATAAGTTCCTGGCTTGTTCAACATGTTAGTGCACAAAATCATTTCATTTGGTCTATTTTATTTTTTCCCATTTTCTGTTTTCTATATTTCTTTTAAATCATCACAAAGTGTTACATAGTAAACATGTAATATGATGTATTTAACAACTTTTACTAAAGGTTGTTTTGAACATTTTTTATTTCGGATGTATAATCAGTGAAATAGTAACAGTCATTTTATTTTATTTTAAAGAGAATAAAACAAAAGAGGACAGAACAAAGCTGATCAGAACAGAACAACAAAAGCAACACAGCACTTTACAATAAGACAACTGGATAGTAACAGTAGCTACCATAACGTCTCTTTCTTTGTAATAGTAGAGCATGGCTTCAAATACAATAATATGAAACAAAACAAAATAGTATAAAACCATTCAAAACAATGAAAGAATTACAGGGTATTCTGAAACGAATAACAGAAAATGACCAATGGCTACTATAATATCTTATTTTCCATAAAACGTTTGTTTATACTATCGCATATATTAAAATCCCAATAAGACACAGCATGATAGAACCGATGGTAATAGAAGAACAAAAGCAGAGTAGGACTTCTAAGCAAGACAATATTAAATCAGCAATGGCTGCCATAATGTTTTGCTTTCTTCAAAACAGCTGTTCACACCATCACACATAATAAAGTCAAACAAAACAGAATAAAATGATTCCAACTGATGAATAAAAACATTAAAAGTCTTCAAAGCTATATAATGAGGACTCATGCTTACCATAAAATCTTATATACACTTATCAACTCTCATACTAGGGAGAAAATAAGGTATTTATACATGTGAGTCTGGTTTATTTTGCTTATGAGTATGGTCTCAAGACGTGTCCATTTATTTAAAAATATCTCAATGTGATCATTCTTTATAGCCAAGTAGTAATCCTCTGTATAAAAATACCACAACTTTTTTATCCATTCCTCAGTTGATGGGCACTAAGTTGTTTCCAAGATCTGGCAATTACAAATTGTGCTGCTATAAACATCGGTGCACATGTATCACTGTGATATGATGTTTTCAGATCTTCTGGGAATATGCCTAAAAGTGGAATAGCTGGGTCAAATGCGGCTTCCAATCGAAGATTTTTGGAAATCTCCAGACTGACCTCCACAGTGGTTGCACAAGTCTACACTCCCACCAACAGTGCAGAAGAGTTCCTTTTTCCCCACAGCCTCTTCAGCATTTGTGTTGGTAGTTTTTTTTTTTTTTTTTTTTATCCTGGCCATTCCTTCTGGGGTGAGATGGAATCACAGTGTGGTTTTAATTTGCATTTCTCTAATGACTACTGATGATGAACATTTTTTCACATATTTATTTGCATTCATATTTCTTCATATGAGAATTGTGTATTCATCTGGGATGCACGTTTTTAGAATGGGTCTTTGAATTTCGAGGGTCTGATTTTTTAAATTTTTTTTAAGTTCTACACAAAAGTCCTTTGTCTGAGGAACAGTTCACTAAGATTTTTCTCAGTTTGTGGGTTTTCTTTTCACTCTGCTGGAGATCTCTTTCAACATGCAGAAACTCTTTAAAAAGATGTGATCCCAGTTATTGATTCTTCAAACTATTTCCCATGCAATTTGATTCTTGTTCATGAGTACTCTACCTACCCATATGTCTTCAAGATTTTTACCGACTTTGTCTTCCAACAGATTTAGTGCTTCTGTTTTAATATTTAGATCTTTGATCCATTTAGATTTTAGTTTAGTACATGGTGATAGGCATGGGTCTAGTTTTGCATATGGATAGCCAATTTTTCCAGCACCATTTATTAAACAGACTATCATTCTTCCAGCAAGCATGTTTGGCCCCTTTATCAAAGATAAGGTTGTTGAGTGGGTTTGTGGTTGTGGTTGTATCTTCCAATCTATTTCCCTGATTTCAGAGTCTAATTTTATTCCTGTGCCATGTTGATTTTATTACAGAAGCTTTGGAGCATAACTTAAAATCAGGGATTGTGGTGCCTCCTGCCTTGCGTTTGCTGCTTAGTACTGCCTTTGCTATTCTAGGTCTCTTCTGGTTCCAGATGAAATTTAGGAGTGATTTCTCTAGATCTATGAGGCATGTTAGTGGTATTTCAATTGGGATTTCATTGAATCTGTATAACAATTTTGGGAGAATGACCTTTTTCACAATATTCATTCTTCCTATCCATGAACAAGGGATGTCTTTCCATTTTCTAAAATCCTCTTCAATTTCCTTTTTCAGGGTATTATAGTTTTCTTTGTATAGTTTTTTACTTCTTTTGTGAGATTAATTCCTAAGTATTTCATTTTTTTGGATGCTAGTGTGAAGGATGTGGCTTCTCTAATTTCTCTCTCAGTGCTTTTGTTTTTAATGTATAGGAATGCTATTGATTTTGGAGTATTGACTGTGTATCCAGCTACATTGTTGAATTTGTTTATTACATCGAGGAGTCTTTCAATGGTGTTTGGGGGGTCTTCTCTGCAAATAAACATGTCATCTGCATTTAATACATAATAATTTAACTTCCTGTTTTCCTATCTTTACACAAGAATAATTGCTTCCCTTTTGATTTCATTGAAGAGTTTGAGGAGTGTTGGAATTAAGTCTTCCTTGTATTTCTTTTAGAATTCCACAGTGAAGCCTTCTGGGCCTTGGCTCTTCCTTGTTGGCAAAGACTTAATTACATTTTCAATTTCATTAGTAGAAAATGGGTTATTCAGCAGTTTTACATCTTGCTGATCCAGCCTTGGTAGTTCATATGTTTTTGGGAATCTATACATTTCTTCTGTGTTATCAAACCTATGAGAGTAGATGTTTTGAAGCTGGTGTTGATGATCTTCTGTATTTCCACAGAGTCTGTAGTAATTTCACCTTTTCATTCCTTATTGCATGAATCTGAGTTTTTTCTTTCCTTTTTTAAAATAAGGTTGGCTAAGAGCTTATCAATTTTATTTATTCTTTCAAAGAAACAACTCTGATTCATTGATTCTTTGTATTGTTTTCTTAGTCTCTATTGCATTAATTTATGCTCTAATCCTTATAATTTCCTCCCTTCTTTTTGCTTTGCATTTGGATTGCTCTTATTTTTCTAGATGTTTGAGTTGTAGCATCAGGTTGTTTATTTGTGTTCATTCTGTCTTCCTGATGTGGGAACTCAGTGCAATAAATTTTCCTCTGAGGACTGCTTTCATTGCATCCCACATGTTCCAGTAAATTGCGTTTGTATTTTCATTTGCTTGTAGATATTTTTTAATTCCTTATTTAATTTCCTCCTTGACCCACTGATGGCTCAAGAGTATATTATTCAGTTTCCATGTGTTTGTTGGGTTTTTATTGTTGCTTTTATTATCAATTTCTAGTTTCATGGCACTATGATACAATAACATGCATGGGATAATTTCAATTCTTTTGCATTTACTTAAATATGTTCTGTGGGCTAGTATATGGTCTATTTTAGAGAATGTCCCATGTACTGCTGAGAAGAATGTATATTGTGATGTTGTTGGATGGAATACTCTGTATACGTCTATCAAGTCCATTTGTTCACAGGTATGATTCAGTTCTGTTATTTCTTTGCTGATTTTCTCTTTAGTTGATCTGTCCCTTTGTGTCAATGGCATGTTAAGGTCTCCTGTTATAATTGTGTTATTACTTATTTGATTTTTCATTTCTGTTTAATACTTGCTTTGTATAGATGTGTGCTCCCAAATTTGGTACATATATATTTAAGATTGTTATATTTTCCTCTTGAAGTTTTACCCTAACTAGTATGTAGTGGCCTTCTTTAACTCTTTGGATCATTCTTGGTTTGAATTTCATATTGTCTGAAAACAGAAAAACTATGCCCAATTTTTTTTGGTTTTCTTTTGCATGAAGTATTGTTTTCCATCCCTTGAATTTCTGTCTATGAGTTTACCCTTATGTTAGATGGGTTTCTTGTAGACAGCATATGGTTGGATGTTGTTTCTTAATCCATTTTGGCAGTCTGTTTCTTTTGATTGGTGAATTGAAGCCATTTACATTAATGGTTATAACTGTTATATCTTGGTTTTTTGTTGACATGCTATCTTTCTGCTATTGTATCTTTACCTTTCCATTCTGTTTGTCTGCCTTGCTTAGTGGTTTTTTCCTGTGTGTATCTAGATTGTCTTTCAGTATTCTTTGTAGGGTTGGTTTGGTGACCTTGATGTTTTTCAACTGTTCTTTGTCATGGAAGTATCTTATTTCTCCATCCATTTTGAAGGACAGTTTTGCAGGATACGTCAGTCTGGGTTGGAAGTGGTTTTCCTTTAGGATCTGAAATACTTCACTCCATGCTCTTCTTGACTTCATTGTTTGTGTTGCAAAGCCTGCTGTGTTTCTAATAGATTTTCCTTTATAGGTGATCTCTCTTTTCTCTCTAACATCTTTTAGTATTCTGTTCTTATGGTGGATCTGGGATGGTGATTATTATGTGTCTGGGTGTAGTTTTATTTTGGTTATGGCTATTTGGAGTTCTATATGCTTCACTAATCCAAATGTCATTTTCCATTCTCATTTTTGGGAAGTTTTCATCTATTACTTCTGTAAATATCCTCTTGATATCATTTTGGCTGTTCCCTTCTTTTTCATTTATCCCTATTAATCTTATGTTATTTTTCTTTGCATCATCTTGCAGCTGTTGAACTGTTATTTCCTGATTTCTTGTTATTTTTAGAACATCTTTCCTTTCCTGCTCTCTAGCTGCAATTTTATCTTTGAGGTCTCAAATTCTATCTTCACTTTTGTTGAGGCAATTTTGGCAACTTTCAATACAATTTTTCATTTCCTGTATATCTCTTTAAATCTGCTTCAAGCATTCTCTTTGTTTCTTATAGTGTTCATTCAGGGATTCTATCTGTTTGCTTTGTATCTCTAATTTTTTAGCTGTGTCTTCATTAGGTATGTTCACTATTTCTTTCACTTCTTTTATCATTTCTTCTTTTATATGGGCAATTATTTCTGACTTGAGTTTCTACATAGCTTCCCTGTGTTGCTTCTTCATTTCAGTTGGTATCATTTCAGTCATTTCAGGTGTATGGCTTCTATTTTCTTCTACGTACATGGCTCCTAGGCTTTCTTGGGATGGGCTACACATTTGAGATTGCCTTTTGGTCTTTCATTTTGTCATTTTTCTATAATTCTTTGCTTTGAGCAGTGTTCCAAATCTTCCCCTGGGTGTGTTGGAAATCACCTCCTGTTCCCTCAGCTCCTAGGACTAAATGAATGTCACTGAGCTTGGTCCAGTCAGGCCTGCAGGACCTACCTAGCCCAGTGCAGTGTTTCAGGGAGTTGGGTGCAAACTCAACTGCTGGGAGCACTGGTCGCAAACTCCCAACAGGCCAGTGCCAGAGGTCTGAAAGTCCCCCTTCATGGTCCTGGCCCTCTGTAGTGAAAGAAGGCTCCTGTGTGTGGTGTGCTGAGGCCTGCTAAACTTCCAGAGCTCAGTCCAGTGTATTAGGTAGCTGAGCGGGAACTCAAACACTGGGCACAGCTGTCTTCAAGTCTCCCTGGGCCAGTGCTGGGGCACTGGGACTCACCTTGCATGGTCCTGACTGCGTCGCAGGTTCTTGCCTCCCTGAATTGAATGATGGAAACTGGGCATGGTGTACTGAGGCCCATGAAAGCTCAAAGGCCCAGTCCTGTGTCCTAGGGAACTGGATGGGAGCTCAACTGCTGGTAACGCTGGTCTCAAACTCTCCCCAGACTAGCGCCAGAGGGCTGAACATCCCAGTGAGTAGTCCCGGCCTGCTGGACTGAAAGAAGGCTGCTGTACTCCATAGTAACAGTCTTTTTTTTAATTTAATTTTTTTAGTAACAGTCTTAAATGTTGCTTATTTGATGTATGTATAGGCTTTCTATAGAAAAAATACTTTAAGTAAAATTTCATGTTCAAAAATGTATTCATTTTGCAATTGAATAGGTTCTTATAAATTACCTTCCAAATATGGTTAACAAATTTACCACAATAAAATTTTGTACATTTGCTTATTCTCCCATGATTTCACCAATACCTAATATTATTGGTTTTAATTTAATATGACTGAAGTGTATTTTATATCATTCTAATCTTTTTGATGCTTTTTAGTGGTCTCATACATATTTTCTTATGATTATTTTTCATTATACTTTGTATTTTCTGATTTGCCTTTTTTTTTGTATTTTAGGGACCATTTTGTATTAATTTGCTTTTTGTTTTGTTTAGAAGATGTTCATAATCCTCATACTTCTTCCATGTTAATCTTTGATTTTGAAATGAACTACAGATATTTTATTCCTAAATTGAAACTGTTTGACATTATTTATGGTATACATAAAATATGATAATATTTTCAGTGGTGTGCTGACATGTACCTATTATCGCAGTACTAGGGAGGTTCAGACAGGAGGATTTAAGAGCACTAAAGGCCAACATGGGCATCATAGTAAGTTTGAGGCCAGCATGAACTATACAGTGAGACCCTGTCTCAAAAACAAAACATACACACACACACACACACACACACACACACACACACTCATACACATACACACACACGAACACACTATTTGTTAGTGATTCTCTGTGATATTTAGGAAAATCTTCTTACAATTCGATTTATTTTTTTCAAAAAGTTTACTGTGAAACTCTCTAGTCCATCTAGAAGTTATTTTTATGTGTGATGTAAGTTAATTCTAAATCTTACTTTTTATGGATATCCAAATGCACTTGCAAGTATGTTCATTTAACAGATTGCCTGCTTCTTATAACTGAGTAGAAATGAACCAGTGCATTCTTAACTGCAGCCCCTGCCATGATATAAGTTGGTACCCTTTAACCTAGGAATATATTTGTAGCACTTGTAAGTGTGATTATCCTCATTATCGTTCATCTGGGTCTATTTATTTAGAATTATTTCACAATTTGCCTCATGACTACTTTGTCTAATTTTAAGTGTAATCTGGAAAAGTCTGGTTACTTCAGACATACACATTTTTTTCCTTGAGAATATGTCTGGCTTAAAATCACATTTATTTTAAGCAATATTTATTTTAGTTACATCTCCATGACTATGTGATGGTTTGATGTTTTTTTATAGAGCACTAAATATTTTCAGGATTAAAATCTCAGCTGTGCATTTGATTCTGAAACATTACTCCATAAATATTCCAAAAGGTTTTGTATAAAATATGTAAAATTAACTTTAGATTACTATTTTTTCAAACTAACCTTGTTTTGTTTGAGAAATAATTGAAGTAACATTTGTATTTATGAAAGATTAAATTTAAGCCAGGGATATAGCTCAGTAGATAAGCACCTGTGTGGCAAGCACAAGGTCCTGAGTTTGATTTCCAGTACTTGAAAAAGAAAACAGAAGAAAGGTTAAATTTACATTTACTAAGACTGTTAAGAGTGACTATTGACTATTATATGAAGAAATATCTCACTGAAAATAAAGTATATTGATAGATATGGAATACTTACAATTTCAAATATTGATAGCTATTTTGGGTTCTTTTTCTACATGGCTTTAAACATTTCATTTAATTCTAATTAAATCTGAAACTGTCAGCTATTCAAAGTACATAAGCATTTTTAAGGTAATGAGTAAAAGGTGATACAGTTTATATAGTAGGAAAATTATAAAAATATAATCTGAGCCTCTAGTTTTATTGCTAGTCAATTTTCCTTGTTTTGAAACTTGGTAGATTCTCTTGGTGTCTAAAAGGAATTAGTAAAGATTTACTTTAAAAGGAGATTATAATGCATTAATTGTAGGTGGTAATATACCTTTATACATTGCAAGACACTCTATTTAATATAATACTTTCTAATTCTCACTTTTTAACTACAAGAAAATCATAGGGACAATATTGGATTAGTGTAGTATAATCATACATATCAAATAGTCAGTCTTCATGTTTTTAAATTGTTTGATTGCCAAAAATTGAAAGTAGAAGTGAAAGTATTATTTCATAAATGGTTTCAAAGATCAAGTGAATCTAAATTTTCACTTAAAGATATATTTCTTTGTGCATTATTTTAAGAGTATGTTTTGATTTTAATGCATTACAAATAAAATGTGCTTAATACATATAATAGATGCACATATAAACTGAACTTTTATACTATATATATATATCATACAAGCATAAATCTATATGCATACTTTATCCTAGTAGACTGTTAAATTACACATTATACTTAAAATATTGTAGTCTGGCATATTATTCCTAGAATTTATTATTATCTTACTTTACATGGCAAAAATGACTTGCATACATTGTTAATATTATGAACCTCATAATGAGGTGATTATTCTGTATAACTTATGTGGGTATAATCTCATCACATAAGCTCTTAAATTCACAGATCTTCATCTACCTGGGCTTGGAAAAGAAAAATGATATTGAAAAGAGAGCCAGAGCATTTCCAAAGATGAGAAAGAATGAACCCATCTTGGCTGCCTTTGATGTGAAGCCAACCAGTCATATTTTCAGCTTTATAAAATGTGGGGCTGAGAGACCAACTGAAACAATGTAGGCTTCTGACTCACGCAAATGTGAAATAATAAATTTGTGTAGCCCCATACTTTTTGTATAATTATTTTCATATATTATGCCATTTTAGTGATGTTTATATTTATGATATTGCTAAATCATTATAAAATGTATAGTCACACTTATAATTAACTAATTATATATATTATCTGTTTAGCATGTATACAATTAAATATATAGATAATAAAATTAATGAAGGTACCATTAAATTTAAGCCTTTATTGCAAATCATGTGTCATGAAAATACTCCAAATGAGTATGAAGGGAAAGACAGATTTTGCCTTAGCAAGGTAAACTGCTTTGGGGAGTAATTACTCCAGAATGTTTATTGAAAGAGGAGGAAATTATCTTATAAATTAACAGATGAAAACTGGACAATTTGTGTTTTATCAAGAATGATGAAGGATGGGTCTAGTGATGTATGTTTGTAATCCCAGCCCTCCAAAAGAAGGATGAGGAAAGATTGCTGCAACTTTGAGGAAAGCCTGGTCTATAAAGTCAGTTCAAGGCCAGCCTGAACTTCATAGTGAAATCCTGTCTCAAAACAAACAAAACAACACAACACAAAACAAAACAAAACAAAACAAAACAGAGTGATGAGAATTAACAGGTGATAAAATATGTGCAGGTCATTGTAAAAAATGTTCCTCTCTATCCTACTATTATTTCTTATTATCGGTAATGATATCTTCCTCCAGACATCTTCTATATTTTAAAACTTATCCTTATAAATAGTCATGGTAACACCTGTTTATTAAGTGGATTTTATCTAAATGTAATTTAACTCATGAATTTCAACAATAACATCTTCTAGGGAAATAGGTTAATAATTAATAGGTGATATGTGTTGTTAAAACTATCAGGAATTTATAAAACATTTTAATTATTTGAATTAATTTATTCTTATCCATATGTTGTCTACCATCATTGTTCATTTTTTATTATTTGTCCACCTTTAATTTATTGCATTACAATAAACAAATATAGTATCAAATGTGGACAATATAATATAATTCTCACAATCCCAGTTTTTGAAAGTAACTATTTCTAAAGAGTTTTTTGTGCAACTTTGCAAATATATGTCATGAGTATTGCAATACATTTGAAATAAAGATACACATTGTGCATATATATATATATATATATATAAAATTTGATCTTATAATTTTTATATTTCTGAAGTTTTACAATTTATTATCATGGATAATGCCCAAGTTCAGTATGAAAAGGTTTTGTACATTCATTAACAATCACTTGCTATTATTTTAAGGAAAATTGTATCTAACATCCCCTTTCGAATTTCTATTTTGTAAATTAAAAAATCTCATCAGTTAAACTAGTTCTGCATAAGCTTTTTGGATGTGATTGATTTTACCAAGTATTCTCCTATGAATAACGTTGCTGAATCTTTGGAATTGAGCTCCAAAATCACATTCTCCAAGCAGCTATCAATGACCAATTCATAGAAAGTTGCATCTCCTAACACATACTACATATCTCATGTAATGTATATTTCCTTTATAGTACTTGGAACTATGTAAAATTATTTCAACTTTCCTTTTTTTCAACTAAATTTTAGACAAAATGCTTGTTCTCCACCTCTTTGCTATATTTTCCAGTATACAGACAGCTCTCAGAAAGTAGACAGTCAATGATATTAATTGAATAATTGATCAAAAGTATGTATGCATAAATGCATGGATGGATGGAAAGATGAATACCTATTGCATGGTTTTTACTCAAAATTTGTCCATCCTTTTCTACCTGTTCTTTTATACATTATAAAGTGCCAAGAACACGAGACTACTGAAACCTAAAAAAGTGACCAAATTTATAGACACAAAAGGGACTATACATCCAGGAGTCATGTCATGCAAAAATATTAAGAACAACAGGATTTTTAGAATCACTTTCAAAGCAAGACTCACAATTGTAAAATATCAGAGTATAATTTATTGGTGGTGCTTTAGCAATGTTATGAGATGACAAAATATTGGAAATGTATCAGCTTCTTTTTTTTCAACTGCTTACCTCTGTCAGAGTGAAGGACCAGCAGACTGGAGGGGATAAATCAAATATTTCCATGCAATCTTGAAATGAACAAGGAAGAGAATATTCAACAATGGGTTACATTATAAGACTTTAAATGAGTTCTGGTTTGGGTTTCCCTAAAAACCAAACTTGACCAGAACGCATGGGAAATTGATTTGAAAAATTACCTAAAATGTAAATAAGATAAAGAAGAATAAGATAAAGAACTAAAGGTGGCTGTTCCACAAATATCAGTGAGTTGTTTACTCATACAAATCCTACCTGTCTGTGGTTGACAGCAAATCATGAACAATTTGCAAAATTTTCCCAAGTGATTGTAATATGAAGCCAAGATGGAGAGGCAGCATTGCAAACAAACTTTACTATTCAAACTTTATTCAATAAAGAAGCAGTGTTTTGCACGGGCTGTCTCAGTTACTCATAGGATGATTTCATGTTGAGAAGCATTTAGTTCTAGACATTAGAAACAATAATGGAGTTTTCTAAGTACTAGTATTTATAAATGAAATATACCATTCTCAGAAATAGTGAGTTTGTCTGGGGTGTAGCCTGAAAATCATCAGGTATTTAACACCATCCTCCAATTGAAATGATTATCCAACAAGTTTGATAATTACTGTTGTAAATATCTTTTGTTGCAGTCAGATTTAAAAGGTTTTCACAGATTTGTTCATTAGTATATCAATGTCTACTTTCCATTCAATTTTTTTAAAGAGAATAAAACAAAAGAGGTCAGAACAAAGCAGATCAGAACAGAACAACATAAGCAACACAGCACTTTGCAAGACAAGCAGACATTAACAGTAGCTATCAAAATATCTCTTTCTCTCTATTGTTGAGCATAGTTTCAAATACAATAATATCAAATATAACAAAATAGTACAAAACCATTCAAAAGAATGAAATAATTCCAGGGAATTCTGAACTGAATATCAGAGAATGATCAATGGCTACTATAATATCTCATTTTCCATAAAAAATTTGTATTATCACATATATTAAAATCCCAGTAAGACACAACATGATAGAACTGATGGTAATAGAAGAATAAAAGCATGGTAGGACTTCTAAGCAAAATGATATTAAATGAGCAATGGCTTCCATAATGTTTTGTTTTCTTCAAAACAGCTATTCATACCATCACACATCATAAAGTCAAACAAAACAGAATAAAACCATTCCAACTGATGAATTAAAACATTGAAAGGCTACAAAGCAATGAAATAGGGAATCATGATTACCATAAAAATTCATTTACTCTTAAAAACTGTCATAATAGGGAGACTATATGGTATTTACACGTGTGAGTTTGGATTATTTTGCTTATGAGTATGGTCTCAAGTAGTGTCCATTTATTTATAAATATCTCAATGTGATCATTCTTTATAGCTGAGTAGTACTCCATTGTATAGAAATACCACAACTTTTTTATCCATTCCTCAGTTGATGGGGAAAGGTTGTTTCCAAGATCTGGCTATTACAAATTGTGCTGCTATAAACATGGGTGCACATATATCACTGTGGTATGATGTTTTCAGATCTGGGAATATGCTTAGAAGTGGAATAGCTGGGTCAAATGGGACCTCCAAACCCAGCTTTTTGAGGAATCTCTAGACTGATCTCCACAGTGGTTGCACCAGTCTAAACTTCCACCAACAGGACAGAAGAGTTCCTTTTTCACCACAACCTTTCCAGTATTTGTTGTTTGTGTTTTATTTTTTTTTATCCTGACCATTCTTTCTGGAGTGAGATAGAATCTCAGTGTGGTTTTAATTTGCATTTCTCTAATGACCAATGATGATGAACATGTTTTCATGTATTTATTTGCCATTCATATTTCTTCATCTGAGAACTGTGTATTCATTTCAGATGCCCATTTTTGGATTGAGTCTTTGAATTTCAAGGGTCTGATTTTTTATTAATTCTTTATAAGTTCTAGACAGAAGTGCTTTGTTGGAGGGACAGTACATTAAGATATTTTCCCAATTTGTGGGTTTTCTTTCACTCTGTTGGAAATCTCTATTGACATGCAGAAACTCTTTAGTGAGATGTGGTCCCAGTTATTGATTCTGGAATTTCCCATGAGGTTTGATTTTTGTTCATGGTTTCTCAACCTGCCACTATATTTTAGAGATTTTTACCTACTTTGTCTTCCAACAGATTTAGTGTTTCTGTTTTAATATTTAGATCTTTGATCCATTTAGATTTTAGCTTAGAATATGGTGAAAAGCATGGGTCAAGTTTTAGTCTTCTGCAGTTGAATAGCCAGTTTTTCCAGCACCATTTTTTTAAAATTTAATTTTAAAGAGAATAAAACAAAAGAGAGCAGTACAGAGCAGATCAAAACAGGACAACACAGGCAACACAGTACTTTACATTAAGACAACCGGACATCAACAGTACCTATCACAATATCTCTTTCTCTGCTATAGTTGAGCATAGTTTCAAATACAATAATATCAAACATAACAAAATAGTATAAAGCCATTCAAAAAGTGAAAGAATTACTGGGCTTTCTGAACTGAATAACAGAAAATTATCAATGGGTACTATAATATCTCATTTTCGATGGAAAAATTTGGTTTAAACTATCACACATATTCAAATCCCAATAAGACACAATGTGATACATAGAACCAATGGTAGTAGAAGAATAGAAGCATGGCAGGACTTCTAAGAAGGACGGTATTAAATCAGCAATAGCTGTCATAATGTTTTGTTTACTTCAAAATAGCTGTTCATATCATCACGCATGATATAGTCTAACAAAACAGGATAAAACCATTCCAACTGATGATTGAAAAGATTGAAAGGCTTCAAAGCTATGAGATGGGACTCATGCTTACCATAAAATCTTATATACTCTTATCAGCTCTCATACTAGGGAGACTATACGGTATTTACACTTGTGAGTTTGGTTTATTTCACTTAAGAGCATGGTCCCAAGTTATGTCCATTTATTTATAAATAACTCAATTTGATCATTCTTTATAGATAAGTAGTATTCCACTGTATAAAAATGTCACAACTTTTTTATCCATTCTTCAGTTGATGGGCACTTAGGTTGTTTCCAAGATCTGGCTATTACAAATTGTGCTGCTATAAACATGGGTGCACATATATCACTGTGGTATGATTTTTTCAGTTCTTCTGGGAATATGACCAGAAGTGGAATAGCTGGGTCAAATGGGACTTCCAAACCCAGCTTTTTGAGGAATCTCCAGACTGACCTCCACAGTAGTTGCACCATTCTACACTCCCACCAACAGTGTAGATTAGTTCCTTTTTCCCCACAGCCTCTCCAGCACTTGTTAGTACTGTTTTCTATCCTGGCCATTGTTTCTGGAGTGAGATGGAATCTCAGTGTGGTTTTAATTTGCATTTCTCTCATGACTAATGCTGATGAACATTTTTTCATATCTTTATTTGCCATTTGTATTTCTTCATCTGAGAACTGTGTATTCATTTCAGATGCCCATTTTTGGATTGGGTCTTTGAATTTCGCGGGTCTGATTTTTTTTAATTCTTTATAAGTTATAAATAGAGGTCCTTTGTCTGAGCTACTGTCCATGAAGATTTTTTTTACCAATTTGTGTGTTTTCTTTTCACTCTGCTGGAAACCTCTTTTGACATGCAGAAACTCTTTTATAAGCTGTGGTCCCAGTTATTGATTCTGGGAAGTATTTCTCGTGTAGTTTGGTTCTTTTTCATGAATTCTCTTCCTACACCTATATCTTAGAGATTTTTACCTACCTTATCTTCCAGCAGTTTTAGTGTTTCTGTTTCAACATTTAGAAGTTTGATCTATTTAGATTTTAGTTTAGTACACAGTGAAAGGCGTCCGTCTAGTTTTAGTCTTCTTCATATGGATAGCCAATTTTTCCAGCACCATTTGTTAAAGAGACTGTCGTTCTTCCAAAAGGCATGTTTGTCTCCTTTATCATAGATAAATTGGTTGAGTGAGTTTGTGGTTGCGGTTGTATCTTCCAATCTATTCCCTGATCCTCCGGTTGGTTTTTATTCCAGTACCATACTGACTTTATTACTGTAGCTTTGTAGTATAAGTTCAAGTCAGGGATTGTGATGCCTCCTGCCTTGCCTTTGTTGCTTAGAATTGCCTTTGCTATTCTAGGTCTCTTCTGGTTCCAGATGAATTTTAGGAGTGATTTCTCTAGATCTATGAGGTATGTTAGTGGTATTTTGATTGGGATTGCATTGAATCTGAATAGTAACTTTGGGACAATGGCCATTTTTACAATGTTTGTTCTTCCTATCCATGAATAGTGGATGTCTTTCCATTTTCTGAGGACCTCTTCAACTTCCTTTTTTAGGGTATTATAATTTTTGCTGTATAGCTCTTTTACTACTTTCATGAGATTTATTCCCTGCTCTGATCTTTATAATTTCCTCCCTTCTTTTGGCTTTGGGCTTGGCTTGCTTTTCTTTTTCTAGATATTTGAGTTGTAGCATGAGGTTGTTTATTTGTGTTCGTTTTGTCTTCCTGATGTGCGAACTCAATGCAATAAATTTTCCTCTGAGGACTGCTTTCATTGCATCCCACAAAATCCAGTAAGTTGCGTCTGTATTTTTATTTACTTGTAGATATTTTTTAATTTCTTCTTTAATATCCTCTGTGACCCACTGATTGCTCAGGAGTGTATTATTCAGTTTCCATGTGTTTGAAGGTTTTTTGCAATTTCTTTTATCATTAATTTCTAGTTTCATGGCACTATTATCCAAATACATGCATGGGATAATTTCAATTATTTTGCATTTAATTAAATATATTCTGTGGGCTATTATATCATCTATTTCAGAGAATGTCCCATGTACTGCTGAGAAGAAGGTGTATTCTGATTTTGTTGGATGGAACACTCTCTATACATCTATCAAGTCCATTTGTTCACAGGTGTGATTCCGTTCTTCTATGTCTTTGCTGATTTTCTGTCTAGTTGATCTGTCCCTTTGGGTCAATGGTGTGTTAAAGTCTCCTGTTATAATTGTATTATTGCTTATTTGATTTTTCATTTCTGTTAGTATTTGCTTTATATAGCTGGGTGCTCTGGAATTTGGTGCATATATATTTATGATTGTTACCTCTTCCTCTTCAAGTTTTCCCCTAACTAGTATGTAGTGACCTTCTTTATCTCTTTGGATCATTCTT
>PVJX010039267.1:0-15860 GCA_004027295.1 Dolichotis patagonum
TGCATTTACTTAAATATGTTCTGTGGGCTAGTATATGGTCTATTTTAGAGAATGTCCCATGTACTGCTGAGAAGAAGGTGTATTCTGATGTTGTTGGATGGAACACTCTGTATACATCTATCAAGTCCATTTGTTCACAGGTGTGATTCAGTTCTGTTATGTCTCTGCTGATTTTCTGTCTAGTTGATCTGTCCCTTTGTGTCAATGGTGTGTTAAAGTCTCCTGTTATAATTGTATTATTGCTTATTTGATTTTTGATTTCTGTTAGTATTTGCTTTATATAGCTGGGTGCTCTGGCATTTGGTGCATGTATATTTAAGATTGTTATCTCTACCTCTTGAAGTTTTCCCCTAACTAGTATGTAGTGATCTTCCTTATCCCTTTGGATCATTCTTGGTTTGAAATTCACATTGTCTGCCAACAGGATGCCTACTCCCGCTTTTTTTTTTTTTTGGTTTCCTGTTGCATGAAGTATTGTTTTGCATCCTTTGGCTTTCAGTCTATGAGTGTCCTTTTGGGTTAGATGGGTTTCTTGTAGACAGCATATAGTTGGTTGTTGTTTCTTGATCCATTCTGCCAGTCTGTTTCTTTTGATTGGTGAATTGAGGCCATTTACATTAATGGTTGTAACTGTTATATATTGGTTTATTGTTGACATGTTATCTTTCTGCTGTTGTGTCATTAGCTTTCCATTCTATTTAATTGCCTGCCTTCCTTGGTGGTTTTATCCCATGTATATCTAGAATGTCTTTCATTATTCTTCGTAGGGTTTGTTTTTTGTTCATGAAGTTCTTCAGCTTTTCTTTGTCATGGAAGTATCTTACTTCTCCATCCATTTTGAAGGACAGTTTTGCAGGGTACATCAGTCTGGGTTGGACGTTGTTTTCCTTTAGGATGTGTAATACTTCACTCCATGCTCTTCTTGACTTCATTGTTTGTGTTGAGAAGTATGTTGTGATTCTGATAGGTTTTCTTTTATAGGTGATCTGTCTTTTCTCTCTAACAGCTTTTAGTATTCTGTTCTTATGGTGGTTTTCTGGGATGGTGATTATTATGTGTCTGGGTATAGTTTTATTTTGGTTATGGCTGTTTGGAGTTCTATATACTTCACTTATCCAAATGTCAGTTTCTCTTCTCATGTTTGCGAAGTTTTCAGCTATTACTTCTGTAAATATCCTCCTGATATTATTTGGGCTGTCCCCTTCTTTTTCATATATCCCTATTAATCTTTTGTTATTTTTCTTTGCATCATCTTGCAGGTGTTGAATTGTTATTTCCTGATTCTTTGTTATTTTTAAGAGATCTTTCCTTTCCTGTTCACTAGCTGCAATGTTATCTTCAAGGTCTGAAATTCTATCTGCACTTTTGTTGAGGAAGTTTTGGCAGCTTTCAATTGCATTTTTGATTTCCTGTATATCTCTTTGAATCTGCTTTATCTATTCTGTTTGTTTCTTATAGTGTTCATTCAGGGATTCTATCTGTTTGCTTTGTTCCTCTAATTTTTTAGCTGTGTTTTCACTAGATGCGTTCACTATTTCTTTCACTATTTTTATCATTTCTTCTTTTACCTGGGCAAGTACTTCTGATTTGAATTTCTCCATAGCTTTCCCTATTTGCATATTTATTTCATTTGATATCATTTCAGACATTTCAGGTGTATGGCTTCCTTTTTCTTCTATGTACATGGCTCCTAAGCTTTCTCAGGGTGGGCTGGAGTTTTGAGCCTGCCTTTTGGTCTTTCCTTTTGTCATTTTCCTATATTTCCTTGCTTTGAGCTTTGGAAGCTTCCTTTGGATGTGTGGTGAGTTACCTCCTGCACCCTCAGTTCCTGGAGCAATGCTGCCTCGCTCACAGGCTCTTTGCTCCCTAAATTGATAGGTGTACCTGGGCCTCATGAACTGGGGCCCGTGGAATCTTGGGCTGCAATCCCGTGTCCAAGGGGGTGGGTATGATCTCAACCACTGGGAGTGCTGGTTTCAAGCTCTCTCTAGGCTAGCCCACACCAGGCCATCAGAACCCCAACTTGGCCTCTGCCTCCCTAACTGAGAGAAGGCCACTGAGCATGTTGCACTAAGGCGGTGGAGCTTCTGGGACTCAGTCCAGTGTACTGGTAGCTAGCCAGAAGCTCAATTGCCCTGAGCCCAGGTCGCCAGCTCTCCACAAGCCCACCTTGGGGTGGCAGGACTCACCTCGCAGGGTCCTAACTCCCCTCTGCAGGCTCTTGGCTCCCTAAATTGTAAGGTGAATGCTGGGCCTGGGGAACTGGAGCCCACGGAAACTGAGGCCGCAGTCCTTTGCCCTAGGGGGCGGGTATGATCTCCTGAGCTGTCAGTCCCCCAGCTTGACCTCTGCCTCCCAAACTGAGAGAAGGTCGCTGGGCATGCTGCACTAAGGTGGTGGAGCTTCCGGGACTCGGTCCAATGTACCCGGTAGCTAGCCAGAAGCTCAATTGCCAAAACTTTTTAATAAGGCAAGATCTCAGTTGTTGAAGTGTTTGAAGTGTTTCCTGTGCTGTAGATTTTGTTCATGAAGTCTCTGTCTACCACTATGTCATCAATATTTCTATCTATTTTTTCTTCCAGTAGATTTACTGTTTCTGTTTTGATATTTAGATCTTTGTTCCATTTTGACTATAATTTAGTGCATGGGTCTAGCTTTAGTTTTCAGCATGTAGAGTCAGTTTTTCCAGCACCATTTATTAAACAGGCTATCTTTCTTCCAGTGAACATGTTTGTTCCCTTTGTCATCAGAAATAAGGTGGATGAGTGTGTTTGTAGTTTTTTCTGCATCTTCTAACCTGTTCCATTGGTCTTCAGATCTGTTTTTTTCCAATGCCAAGTTGATTATTATTACAGTAGCTTTTTAGGTGAATTTCAAGTCAGGGATTGTGATGTCTCTTGCCTTTCCTTTGTTGTCCAGGATTGCCTTTGTTATTCTAGGTCTCTTCTGCTTCCAAATGAATTTTAGGCATGTTTTCTCTAGTTCTTTGAGGTATGGTAATGGTTATTTTCATTGGCATTGCATTAAATCTGTGTAAGAGTTTTGGGAGTATTGCTGTTTTCTCCATGTTTGCTCTTCCTTCCATGAGCAAGGAATATCTTTCCATTTTCTGATGTCCTCTTTGATCTCCTTTTTCAGAGTACTGTAATATTCAATACATAGATCTTTTATATCCTTTGTTAGATTGATTCCTAGGTATTTAATTTTTTGAATGCTATTGTGAAAGGTATTATTTCCCTGATTTCTCTCTCAGTGAGTTTGTTGTTTGTGTACAGGAATGCTGTTGATTTTTTGTGTGTGTGTGTGTTGACTTTGTATCCAGCTATGCTACTGAATTTGGTTATTATGGCTAGGAGGCTTTCGGTGAAGTGTGTAGGGTATTCTATGTAGTGTTTCTTGGCATCTATGAATAGTGATAGTTTAACTTCTTCCTCTCCTATCCTTATTCATTTTATTCCTCTCTCCTGTGTGCCTACTCTGGCTAATGTTTCCAGAGATATATTGAAAAATAGTGGTGATAATGGTCATCCTTGTCTTGTTTGTGATTTTAGAGTAAAAGCTTTTAGTTTATTCCATTTAGTATGATGTTGGCTCTTGGTTTGTCATAAATAACTTTTATTGAATTGAGATAAAGACCATCTGTTCTGATTTTCTGTAGAGTTTTTATCATGTGTTCTGGACTTTGTTAAAAGCTTTTTCTGCATCTATTGAGATATTCATGTGACTTTTGTCCTTGGCTCTGTTGATATAATGTATTACATTTATGGATTTGCATATGTTGAACCATCCCTGGATTCTTGGGACAAATTCCTCTTGGTCATGATGTATCATCTTGCTGATTTGCTACATTCTGTTCATTAGTATTTTACTAAGGATTTTTATATCCATGTTCACCAGGGACATTGGCCTGTGTTCTCATTTTTGGTTGAGTCTTTCTGTGGTTTTGGTGTCAGGGTAATATTTACTTCTAGGAATTAATCAGGAAGTATTGCTCCTATTTCAATTTCATTAAAGAGTTTGAGGAGTATTGGCATTAAATTTTCTTTAAATTTCTTGGAGAATTTGACAGAGAATTCATCAGAATCTGTGATTTTCTTTGTTGATAAGTTTTTAATTACATTTTCAATCACATTAATTGATACTTCTTTATTCAGAATTTTTATATCTTCTGGTTCATGCTTTGGCAATTAATACATTTCTAAGAATCTGTTCATTTCTTCTGAGTTTTCCATCCTGTAAGAGTAAAGATTTTCAAAGTATATATTTATGATCTTCTGAATTTTCATAGGATCTGTAGTGATTTCACCCTTTTAATTCCTCAATGCATGAATTTGAGCCTTTTCTTTACTGTTTTGATCAACTTTGCTAAGATTTTATCACTTTATTTATTCTTTCAAAGAACAACTCTTTGATTCATTAATTCTTTGTATTGTTTTCATGGTTTCCATTGAATTAATTTCTGCTCTGATCTTTATGATTTCCCCCCTTGTATGAGTTTTTTGGTTTGCCTTGTTCTTCTTTTTCTAGAAGCTTGAGGTATAACAATTAGGTTGTTCATTTGTGCTCATTGCTGATGTGAAAATTCACCACTATGCATTTCCCTTTTAGGAGTGCTTTCATTGCACCCCATAAGTTCCAGTATGCTGTATCTGCATTCTGATTTAGTTGTAGATATTATTTAATTTCTTCCTTTATTTCATCTGTGACCCATTGATTGTTTAAGAGGGTATTATTTAATTTCCATGTGCTTATGGAGTTTTTGTGGTTTCTTTTGCCATTAATTTCCAATTTCATTGCACTATCATCAGATAATATGCATGGGACAATTGCAGTTCCTTTGCTTTACTTAAGCATGTTCAATGGGTCTATTTTAGAGAAAGTCCCATGTGCAGATGAAAAGAATGTTGGTGGGTAGATGATGATGGTGGGTAGAACACTGTACACATCTGCTAAGTCCATTTGTTTACAGGTTTCATTCAGTTCTGATATTTCTTTGCTGATTTTTTGTCTAGTTAACATGTCTCTTTGTGACAGTGGGTTGTTAAGGTCTCCAGTTACAATTATATTATTGCTTTTTCATGTCTACTGATATTTGTCTTATATAGTTGGGTGCTCCCATATTTGGTACATATATTTATATATATTTATGGTTGTTACCTCATCCTCTTAAAGTTTTCCCATAACAAGTATGTAGTGACCTGCTTTATCGCTTTTGATTATTCTTGGTTTGATCATTCACACTGCTTGCAAATGGAATATCTACCACTGCTTTTTTCCCGGGTTCCAGTTGCATGGACGGTTGTTTTCCATCTTTGGCTTTCAGTCAATGAATTTCTTTTTGAGTTGAATGTGTTTCTTGTATACCATATATTTTTGGATCTTGTTTCTTGATCTGTTGTGCCAGTCTGTTTCTTTTGATTGGTGAATTGAGGCCATTAACATTGACAGTAATAATTGATATGTACTGGCTTTTTTTTGTCATATTATTTTCCCACTGTTGATTCCCTGCTTTTTCCCTCTGTTTATTTTAATTTTTATTGATTTTAATTTTAATTTTTTTATTTTAAAGAGAATAAAACCAAACAAAATACAACAGAATAATGCCAACAAAATAAAACAGTGAAAGTGATACAGGACTTCACAACAAGGTAATAGGAAATCAACAATGGCTAACATCTGTGTAGGACACATGCATGATACCATTATTTTTAGATAGCTGCCCATACCATCACACAATAAAATCAAAGAAAACAGAACAGAATAAAACTAACCAAAACAAAACAATGAAAGTGACATAGGACTTCAAAACAAGATAACAAGAAATCTACCATGGCTACCATAATATATCTTGTTATCTTTGAAATAGCTGCCCATGCCATCAGATATAATAAAATAAAACAAAACAAAACAATAAAACCAAATCAAACAAAACAATGAAAATAATACAGGACTTTAAAATAAGACAATAGGGAATTAACAATGGCTTCCACTTTCAGAAGGAAATCCTCCATAGATGCTATATTGCACATTGTTATCCTCTAAGTAGGTGCTCAGACTACTGGCTTCAGGCCTGCAAAGTCAATCAAACAATACAGGCATTAAGTTGTTTACTTCAGTGGCTATCATTTCAGCCTGTGTTTCTCTGAATCAGCTGGTTGCTTACTGTGGGGGCAGGGCAGGGGCTTGGCACTTCTTGTCTCCCTGCTCATGCACAAGCTGGCTCACAGGAAGGACTTAGCTTCTTCTTGGTTCTCCCCAAACCACTGCTCTCCCTTCTGTTTAACTGCTTGACCACCTGACATGTTTTTTTCTGCTGTTGTTCCTAAAATGGTGGTTATTTTTTTTTCTTTGTCTAGAATATCTTTCAGTATTCTTTGTAGGATTGGTTGGTAGTCATAAATTTCTTCAGTTGTTCTTTGTTATTTCCATAACAAACATATCTTATCTCTCCATTGATTTTGAAAGGTAGTTTTGCAGGGTACATCAATCTGGATTAGAAGTTGTTTTCTTTCAGGACTTTCACTCTGAGCTCTTATTGACTTGAAAGTTCGTGTTGAGAATTCTGCCATAATTCTGATAGAATTTCCTTTATAAGTGGTCTGTTTCTTTCCTTTAATAGCTTTTAATATTCTGGAATCTTGATTATTATATGTCTTGCTATAGTTTTATTTTGCTCATGGCTGTTTGGAGTTCATTTATTTGTACGTCAAGTTCTTTATACATGATTGGGAAGTTTTCTGCCTATTCGTTCTGTGAAGAGTTTTGTTTATGGCATTTGCACTGTCTCCAGCTTTTTCACTGACCCCAGTGAATTCTATGTTATCCTTGGTGGTCCTGCAGCTGTCCTGGGCAAGTTGCAACAAGTGAAACCTAGTGCAAGGAGGCAAGGATCTCAGGTTTTATGACATCCTTTTCTGTTGCAAATGATGAAACTAGGATCAGAATCCCTTGAGACTACAGGTAGGACCTCTAGTCTAGAGGCCCAGGTCTGAGTGATATCAAAGTCATGTCCTCGGCACTGGGTCTGTGGAGTCCTGAAGGACAAGGTTCTAAGCCTTAGTGACCGCTCCTGATGGAGGAAGCCACCTCTCGGCCATCGAAGCTAGAGAACGCTATCTTTAAATGCATATCCCTGAGGCGTAGGGATACATGGATGATCATAGGACTGAGCCCCAACATCAAGAGATCCTGCACAGGAAACTCTGACCCACTGAGAGCCCTTTTTGGAACATGGCCTCCCCGTTTTCCCTTCAGATTGCTATGGAAAGTGTGGGTCTCATATCTGGGGACACCTGGGTAGGTGGGTGAGGGTTATCAGGTGTACAGAAACACAGTGGTGGTTGGGGTGCTTTTCAGAACTATTAGCAGAGCCTGGCAGCACACGGTGTTCTGTGGCACAAATGCATGTGCACACTTCCATGTCTGTTGCTTTAAGCGTGTTCTAAGTAAGTTTGGAATGATGACTAGTAAAGCTAACATAATTCTTAGTTATTATGAGGGACTATTGGTAGGGTGTGGAATATGAATTACGGGTATGTGATGAAAAAACTGGTTTAGCATAGTATAGCATAGTTCTAGATATGGATAATGGAAGCCACTCCATGGGTATGGGTGGGACCAACCAGGAGGTTCACAGCCTGAATGGAACTTAAAGGGACAGAAAAGAAAGCAGGCTTGCTGCTTGCTGCTTGCTGTTTCTGCCTGCCTTGCCATGGACTGTTTTTCCTTTGCCATGACTTGCTGCCATGCTACCCTGCTTTGAATCCAACTGACTATGGACCACAACCTCAACAAACAACTAAAACTTCTCCTCCATTACCTTGTGGGTATTGGGTATTTAGTCTCAGCAATGAGGAAGTAGCCAAGACAGTGACTTTCCTCATAATTGCTGATGAGCATCAAAAGTTGGTGGAATTTTTGTTTTTAAAGGGCTATATAGCCATGTGTGGAGCAAACCTCACAAGAAATCACAAGATGGCTGTCCCATAGCCGCCTTCCTCCTGCAAAGCATTTGCTGTGGAGCCCAGTGTGGCCCTACCTTGTGGCCAAAGGACACCAGGGCTGAGGGCTCTGGGACAATTGCAGTGATCACAGGGCTCTGGCTGACCACAGCGCTCATAGCTCACAGGTGGGGAGGTGGCAGGGGCAGTGGTATGGGAAGAGCTGTCGCTTCCACCCTGTGGACAGTGCAGGCTGGGATTGGGAAAGGACAGATGCTGCGGGACCTTTGGCCAGAGTTGAGCCCCTGCTGATTGGGCCTGCCTTGCAGAGTCTGCAGGTAACATGGATGCCACAGAGTGGTCCTCTGTGACCCACAGGCCAGAAGGCCAGGATGAGCTTCAGAGGAACCTTCACCTGCAGCCACTGTAGGTCAAACACCCATGGTCCCAGATTTCTAGCTTTAAGCTTGACCTTTAGAAATCTGTTCTGGGTGGTTGACTGCAGTGAATGACATCTGTTAGAACTGCTCAGGCCCGTGTTGCTTGGTCACATCACAGGGAGGTCAGTGAAAGCAGAGAGGCATCTTGGGACCACAGCACTTCTGTCTGCATGGTCTGGCTATGTTCTGGGCTCTCTGTGAGTGTTCTGTCTTCCCCTAGGATTTGGAGAGAGCCAGAACCTGTAGATGAGAATCCTGTGGTGTGTCTGCTTCCCACTCATAGCCGGGAATGGGCCTGTGACCCAGAATAAGCTGATAAGTTAACTCTGACCCTCTCCAGTGAAACCAAGAGAGGCAGGTGACTGCAGGTGGTGACTCTCTCACTATAGAGGCCTGAGATGTCACTTGACTTGCACACGGAGATGCCCGTTCTGCTACAGCACAGTGATTTCCTTGAAGTCCTCATGACCCCATTGTCAGGAGAAAACACACTTCAAGACCCTCTTGAGTCCCAGCGGTTATCGTTGGCTCCCACTGGTGTTTCCCACACCTTAGTGGACACGCAAAGAGGGCAGAAGGGATTGCTGTGTTGTACCTCTTAACAGCACAGACAAACTTTGTAGCTCTAATACTGATAGTCAGTGAAGCACCGTTATGGTCCTGTAAGCACGGTGTGGTCAGCATGGCCAAGGGTTTGCCACACTCCTGTGCTTGTAAACTACAATGATCCTGCAACCTTGCCATGCAATGCAGACTAGATTATTCCTAGCCAAAGCAGCTGGAGCTGTCTGGTCTTTTTAAAAAGGAGAGGAAAGATGTGCAGCAGAGCACTCTGCCTGCACCAAGAGAGATGTGGAAAGCTGATGCTTCACCTTGGCATAGGACCCTGTGCTTGGCATAGGGCCCTGTACTTGTTAGAGCATAGAGACCTGGCTGGTGGCTGGAATCAGCTCCTGGAATCTTTGGAGCTCTCCAGCCCCCACCCCAAGATAGCAAGAGCACCAGATGCTGCAGGTGCTGGAGTCTGGGCTGCAGAGATATCCCAGAGACAGATGCCTCCGAGAGTGTGATTCTAAGAAAACAGCACCTATGCCAGGGTGATGCTGAGCAAGAGAAAGACAGCATAGCAGTGATTAGTGTCTTGCTGACCATTGTGAGATCAGTCAGTTGCAGGCCAAACACCTTCTTGTTACCTAGAGCATCCAGCCCCTGTCACATGTGACCCATGTTGGTACTACCCTTATCCCCAGATATGCATATGCCTGAGCATTTGGTCTGGTTAGTTTTAGACTCACCACAGGCAGTGGTCTTTCCTTGTGTAGCTTCTTTCTGTGGAGACCTCATCATCATGTGCAAAGTCAGGAAAGACCAAAGGTTTGGAGCTCTATCTAGGTTTGTCACACGAGGCTTCACGGACAGGAGCACATGTTGAGGGCATGCAGGGAATTTGGAGATATCACCACACAGGGCACACAGGTCCTAGAGGAGTGTAAACTCTGCAGACTCAGTGAACAAGAAGGCCCGCAGGACTAGAGCTATAAGATGAAGTCAGGTCAGCGAGCTCAGGCAAACTGTCAGGCAGAGGGTAGAGCAGGCTGGCACTGGGGCGATGGCTGGGGTGACTCAGGAAACCAGCAGAGTTTGGACCAGAAAATTTGATTTTATTTGACCTAGTTTTCTAAAACATTTTCCTGTGAACAGGAGTTAGAGAGCTGGAAGTTAGAGCCCCCAGTTTCCAGGACTCCCTCTCCTAGCCCATTCAGGTCAGGGTTCCATATGCTGCCCTCGGGTTATTGGCTTGCTAGCAAGACTATAAGACTTTGTAAAAGCTCTGGATCTGATTCAGTTCCTCACAGAGGAAGGTCTAGGTTTAACTCAGCAGGGGAAGCAGCACAGAGGGTAGAGTCCTTGTCTTCCAAATACAGAGTCCGACTCCTGCCCGTGGATCTCGACAGCCAGTGTTGTGCAGAGTTTGCTGGCTCACAGGACCCATGTGGATTATGTCATGGAGCTTTGTGGCAGGGGCATGACTGACTGACAGCTTTGAAGCTGGTCTGAGGTCTGGACCCTCTGATGCCCAAACCCTAAGTGGCACTGTTAGATGTGAAACAAAGATCACCTCCCAGAAGCTGAGGACTGCAGGCCTTGTCTAGAGCGATGTTAGATTTGTTACTACACACCTGACTACTATAGTGACCACTGAGCCACAGAGGCCCCACTGACCTAAATACATCTTTGGATTTTTTGGCACTGGGGATCAAACTCACGACCTCACGCTTGCCAGGCAGGCGCTTGTGCCACTGAGCTACACCCTTGGCCCTAAATACATCTTCTTATCCAGAGAAGGAATTGGGAAGAAAGGACCTCATGAAAGGGTTCTCATGGATACTTGAGTTGGAGAAGCATGAAGCAAAGTGTTCAAAGTTTAGGCACTTCTCAGAGAACTGATTTTAACTCAGGCCTTGGTGGTATTATTTTTCAGAAAACAATGACCCATTCTCTTAATTCCCTGTCATGTCTTTGATCCAAGGGAAGATTTGGGCCCTCTGGTCGCCATGCTTGCACCTGCCTGCACGGTGCCTGCCAGGCCACCGTGGTGGTGTTCTGTGTGCATTCTCGTAGTCCAGGGAGCACTACCATGACCCACATGCCTCAGGCATCGCTGCAGCATGGGAGCACCAATCAGGGAGGTCTTCAAAGCACATGAGGAAGACACAGTTTGAGAAGCTGAGCTTCAGACTCTTTTCTCCAGGTACATGGAGGTGCTGGTAAGGACGAGGGAGAAGGTGGCCAGATTCACCTGGGCGCCAGCAAAGGCGCCCACGGAAAGGTGAGTGCACACCACACCTGGCATTCTGGACACTCAGAAAATGAGAGTCTGTAGGATGGCGCAGGGGGACACTCGGCTAGGCCCAGGGGAAGGAGATGAGGCTGTGGTCAGCTAACAGAAGTCCCACCTGAAAGTCAAGCTGGAGTCTGCGGGGGGATTTGCAAAACCTCCTCCCTGGGAGAAGCAGGAGTTGGGATGCACATACAGATGTTCTTATTCTCTCCCTTCCTCTCTGTTACGGATGTCCCTTCCTGTCCTAGAGGACAGCAGTGGCTGTCCTTCCTCATCCTTTAAGTGGGTGATAATGTTCCTGACCACAGCACTTTGCATACGAGCACTGGCAAAGCTTTAAAATGGGAAAATGGGCAATTCCTTCGCTTTTCTTAGAAGTAAGAAGCACATCTGGAGTCTCATCATCTGAGCAGGAAGGACTCCGGCCCACTGACCCACCTGGCGGGTCCTGGGACCCCTGGCAGGGGCAGCACTCCAGTGCCAGAATGTGACGGTACTGCTGTTGGGGCCAATAAAATTCAAGTGTTAACATAAACTTGAGGAACTGGTTACCCCAGTGAGTCTATCTGGGTGCTGTTTGAACAGTGTTTGGAGGTTTCGCATGTCCAGGATTTCCTGTTATCACATTCGTATGCACATACTGAGTGTAAGACTTTTGAGAACTGTTCCAAATACCTGCTCACAGTGTGGCTGAAAGCAGATATTCCCGAGGTTTGCTGGATTTTTAAACTACTTTGTGTTTTCCAGCTAGCAGGCATATGATTTTCTCCTGCCAAACGATGTATAGAAAATTGCAAGCACGATAAGGAACCATGCTTTCTCCCAGCTGCATGACTCTAGGCCAAAGCAATGCGTTTTGCTAGCAGACACATTTTAATCCTAGTAATCCATAGTATAATAAGAAGAAAGATGTCTTGCAGTTTTTTAAAGAAAATTCCCACTAGTCTATATATTTTACAGATGATGGTAAAAGAGTATATTACCTCTTTGGAAGCAGAGTTTAAAGTCAATAAAATTTTTATGAATGTCAGCAAAAGAGGAAACAATAACAAAAATATCATCTCTTAAGCACAGCGCCATCTGCCTGTCCTTGTCCAAAAGTGACAGGGCTTGTTCTTGAGTTTTATTGCCCTTGGACCTATCTGAATATTGTACCCTGTTCAGAAGCTCCTGGAACCACTTCCTCAGCCTCCTTCCTTGGGGCGGCATCTGTACCGAACAGCTCATCTTGGCTTTGTGTCCAGCCTTCTCTGTCATTTCCTGGGAAGAGAACTCTGGAGGCTGAGTTACAGCCGTAAGATTTTATTTTAAAGAAGGAAAACGAGGAGGCCACCTTTATCCTCTCTGTGTGTCCATCAGCACGTAGTTCAGTACAGCTCCAAGCTCACACGGGTCAGAGGTTGCCAGAGGCTTCTGTCTTTTCATCCACCAAGGGGTCTCTACATACAGAAAACTGAGCTAAAATGATGAATTCATAGGACAGGAGGCTCAGCAGCAGGGTGGCTCTGTGTTTAGGTAAAGAAGCCCAGCAGAGTCCTGGGATCTGTCTAGCTCCTTGCTGTTCTGCTGTCTGCAGGGCTCCTGCCCTTCCCAGTGTAGGTGCAGGTTCTGCTGCCACAAGCAAGTGTGAGAGCACATGGATGTGACAAGTGTGGGAACACATGTGAAGTTACATACATGCGGGAACATGTATGTGCAGGAACATGGTAAAAGCAAGCTGTGTTAGACCACCTTTGTAAGAGAACATGCAGGTGTGAGCACACACACAGCAATGCATGTGAGAGCACGTGTGACAACACAGGTGAGTACATGCATGAGTAGGAATGCACAAGAGCCCACAGGTAGCATGAGATCACACAGGTGGTGAGCGCACAGATGTAGGCGCCCACGTGGCAACATGCAGTCCTAGGCTTGCAGTCCAGGCTGTTGAGCAGAGAGGACTGTGTGAGAGCCACTTAGCAGGCCGAGCTCTCCCAGCCTGGTGTGCACTGGAGGCAAGTGGCCTTTGGAGGGGCTTGAGATGAGATCCTCTGCTGAGGTCCAGGGCACACAGGAGAAGCACCCTGGACCAAAAGACTCCTGCAGAAAGGGGATCAGAGCCAGGCTCTGTACCCAGCGCCTGGGCACCCTTGAGTGCCCTCTGGCTTAGAACCTCTGGTCTCGCCTCCTCCCAGTGACTCAAAGCATGTATGGCCCAACCAGAATAAGGATCCCATATGATAGTGTGTCCTGCAAGCATTTACAGTATTGAAACTCATGAAAACAGAGCCATGAAAGGTATGGGATTGATTAATTTCATTTATCTATTTTCCTTTTGCGTTTGTTACTATTTAATAGCCATTTTAATACATTGGCTTCTGCTTTTGAAAGCTTTTCTACCTTTTACTGTAGGTCAGGAATTTTCACATTTGCAGTTCAGTCCAGAGGCATGGGGGCAGCTGTCCAAGGAAGTTGAGGGTTGTCTTCACACAGCAGCCCCATGAGGACAGGGACACTACCTTGCTAGACATAGGGGACGGGCACAGCAGGTTATCAATGCAGCCAGGCACCCCTGCTTTTGGCCCCATCCCCACCTCTGCTGGCAAGTGCAGCTGGGAAGCCCAGAAGATGCCAGTTCCATTGCTCAGGCATATGTGTGCCACACTTTGAAGGCCGACTGGCAGGGAAACTGAGGCCTAAGCCCTGGAGGGAGAAGGGGACCCAGATAGGCCATAGCTTTGCTTTTGTTTTTCCCTCAGAAAATTTATCAATTGAAGCATCCAGAAAGCAGTGGTCAGGGTTCCTGACCCCTGCTGTTTCGAGTGGACACCAGTTGGAATTTGAGTATAAAAGGAGACAGGGATGTGAAGCAGGGGATGAGATTCCAGAAGGACTAAGTCTCAAGAACGAAGCAACCTGGAAATAGATCAGTCCTAACAGAACCCCAAACTACATGAAAGTCATTATCTATTTGCAAGATGAATCTTATCCGTCTCCAAGAAGAAAGTGAAATCTTATTGCCAAATATATGCCACCACTTGGATGATTTTCAGCACTAGTGCAAATCATTCAATTAAAAACTACTAGGCATGCCATCAAAATTGGAGCCTAAATGAATGGAAACTGTGGAAAAAAAGAAAGAAAAAAAGAAATAGAATCACTAAAAATGTGACATTTTATGACAGGCAGCCAAAGTGGTGTTTAGAAAAATACTAATAACTTCAATTAGTGCCTTAAGAAGTAAGTGACTAAAAATCAACAATCTAAGGTTATGTCTTCTGAAGCTAAAAATATAAAATTAAGCTCGAAGAAAGCATAAGAAAGAAAATAATATAAAAATGGTTCATAGAGATAAATCAAAACACCAACATCCACATGGTCATGTATTTTTGCAGAGTCCACATTCTCGCCACAGTCAGACCCTACAGTGTGATGCTACCAACAGTCCCAGAGTAGCTAGGCTTGGTTTTAAGACACCCAAACACTGACAGGGCCAAGCATAGGAGGGTGTGTGTGGACTACTGTGCACTCTTCCTGGGATGTAAGTGGAAGTGAGGAGACATAATCTACACAATCTGTGACCCTGTGATTCCCGAGCCCAGCCCTGTGCTCATTCCTCCCCACACTCTTGTTCATGGAAACCCACTCACAGCAGCTCTGGTTGGAAACCATTCAGTACCCACCAACCTCAGGCCACAGCAGTTGGTCAGATGTATTAACATAAAGCTGTGCACCGATAAAGGAGAACAAAGTGATGATGATGAGTAAAAATGACTAGAGTGACCCACTGCATCATGACAGTTATATGAAGCAAAAATGAGCAACATAAGTCCGTCAAGATTGGAATGGGAGCAGTGGTTTCCTTTGTAGGGAGCAGGGAGGTGACTGAATAAGTGGGGCAGGGCGGGAGTTTTGCGGACTGGGTCATGCAGTATGTCTGGACAGTCCGGATCTTCCGTAAGCCCATGTAAACTTCACCAGGCAGCCCACTTCTCATTAGCGATCACGCTGCCTTGCTAGTTACATAAATCAAAACTGCAAAACAAGGACAGAACTGATGCCATTCCACACTGAGATTCCATCTCACTCCAGAAAGAATGGCCAAGACAGAAAACACTACCAACAACAAGTGTTGGAGAGGCTGTGGGGAAAGAGGAACTCTTCTGCACTGTTGGTGAGAGTGCAGACTGGTGCAGCCACTGTGGAGATCAGTCTGGAGATTCCTCAAAAAGCTGGGTATGGAAGTCCCATTTGACCCAGCTATTCCGCTTCTAGGCATATTTCCAGAAGAACTGAAAACATCGTACCACAGTGATTTATGTGCACCTATGTTTATAGCAGCACAATTTGTAATAGCTAGATCTTGGAAACAACCTAAGTGCCCATCAACTGAGGAATGGATAAAAAAAGTTGTGGCATTTTTATACAATGGAGTACTACTCAGCTATAAAGAATGATCTCATCGAGATATTTATAAATAAATGGACACGACTTGAGACCATTCTCTTAAGTGAAATAAACCAAACTCACAAGGGTAAATACCATATAATCTCCCTAATATGAGATTTGATAAGAGTATATAAGACTTTATGGTAAGCATGAGTCCCCATCTCATAGCTTCGAAGTCTTTCAAAGTTTTAAATCATCAGTTGGAATGGT
>PVJX010039268.1:0-10077 GCA_004027295.1 Dolichotis patagonum
CCAGTCTCCACAATATTCCCAATCCAAACAGCCTGGGCCACTCTGCGTGCCCGAGAGTTTTGGGTCCCAAAGAGACAGGCTGAGATGCTGCTTTCTGGGAGACTTCCTGGGGGTGAAGGGCGGGGCTATGGGCCCAAACAGACCCAGCCCAGATGCTGATCTCCAGGCAGTTCCCTGCAGATGAAGGGCGTGCTTACCAGTCCCAAGGAGTCGCGCCAAGATGCAGGTCTGAGCAGACTTTTGATCCAAACAACCCAGGCCACTGTACGGGCTGAGAGTTTTGGGTCCCAAAGAGACAGGCTGAGATGCTGCTTTCTGAGAGACTTCCTGGGGGTGAAGGGCGGGGCTACGGGCCCAAACAGACCTGGCCCAGATGCCGATCTCCAGGCAGTTCCCTGTGGATGAAGGGTGGGCCTACCAGCCCCAAAGAGTCTCGCCGAGATGCAGGTCTGTGCAGACGTTCGATCCAAACAGCCCAGGCCACTCTATGGGTCCGAGAGTTTCGGATCCCAAAGAGACAGCCCGAGATGCTGCTTTCTGGGAGACTTCCATATAATAATTTTCTGTACATCTGCTTTTACAAATGTCTATTCAAACCTTCATTTATTCTTTATTGACCAGATTTATATTCTCTTGCTGTGAAGCTTCTTTATTCCAGAAAATAAGTCACCTATGAGATGCATATTTTTAAATGTTTTCATTCAGCATTTGATTTTCAGTTAAATTTTTCAGCAGTGTTTACAATATATACAATGATATATTTTTAGTAGAGTAAGCTGTACTCTGTTAGTTAACGTGCAATATTTTATTTTTTGGGCATATGTGTTCTCATGTAAACACACCTAAGAAACCATGAAAATACACAACTAACTAATGTCTGCACTCTACACTTTTTATTTTACTCCTTGGTAATCCAATTCTGCATTCAAACTCATCACCAGAAAGGCAGTCATTTAATTTCTGTGACTGTAAATTAGATTACAATTTTTGAATCATAAATAAATTAAATTGTAATCTATATACTTCCTTTATTCCTGGCTGCATGCAATGTATATATATCACTTCCAGGATCCATCTGTGTAATTGTGGGTGAGGCAGTAGCTCATTTTTATTGCTGAATAGTATTTCATTTAACATAGTACTGTGGTTCCCCTATTCAGTCACATCATAATGGATATTGACTTGTTTGAAACTTTTGCTAATCGTAACATATCATGCTGAATAAATATTGAACAAAAGTTTTTCATGTGATATATTTTTCCTTTATTTGTATGTGGAAGTACATCTGGAAATGAAATACTGAACAGTATGATTACTAAATACTTAAATTTCAAGAAAGGATAAATCTTTACTTTAGCATTAAAATCATTTCTCATTGAAAATGAACACACTTTTGCTTTAAGTTTTACTTTTTATTTCTTCCTTTAAAAAAACTTATTAATGTCATTTTATTTTGTGTGTGTCTGCTGTTGTTAAATATATGTATTTACTGGCTATTTGTATCTCTTTTTGAAATGCCTAAGTATTTCCATCCTTACATAATTGTTTCATCAATTTTCTTATTAATGTGGTAAAGAAAGTCTTCAGATATTCTGAATCCAATTCTTTTTTATGATTATGTTTAATATTTCCACTCAGTCTGTAGATCACTGTATTATTGGTGACATTTAACATTAATGAATACTAATTTTAAAAATAATATTTTATAATCTGCCTTAGTCCTATATCTTTTTTTCTGAATCAAGTCTAGAAAGTGTTTTTTTTTGTGTGTATGTGTCTGTGTTTGATTCTGTTCTTATTTTGAATTTCTGGGATCTTGATTATTATGTATCTAGGTGTAGCTCTGTTTTGCTTGTAGGTGTGTGTTTGATTCTGAAGATGTTATAGCTTTATGTTTTACAATTTGATCTGAAATCTGTTTTGAGAAACTTTCATTGCATTAAAATATATGCAATGTAAAATTTAAATTAATGCATTGTGCTATTAATAAAAATGTGTTATATTCAGACAGTGCTCTACCTTAAATAGAGTTTCAAGTCTATTTAAGCATACAAATCTGGCATTAAATGTACTCACAGTGTTGTGCAGTGATGACCACTCTCCATTGCAGAATATTTTTATTTGATGTTAAAGACTTCATATCTCTTAAGCAATAAATATCCTACTGCCCTCTTGCTTCTAATAACATCTATCCCATTTTCTACCTCTAAATATTTTTCTCTTCTAGGTGAATTCATTAATATATGGAGTCAATGACCTTTCCTTCCCTATAAAATTTGGGATCTGTATACTTTTCCCAAATAATTCAATGCATATTAATTATTACTTAATATTCATTATTTATTTAGTCAAATCTATATAGTAGGGCTACTATATATTTAAAATATAGAAATATTAACTATATTTTCTTATTTATGAAAAGGATATGTACTGGTTTTATTGAAATCTTTCAAATTAGAAAGTATGACCATTACAACAAAAGTCCTCTGCTGTTCTTTCCTAGTCAGTTCTTATCATCTTGACCCAGACTTAACCAGAAATTATACTTATTTATTTTATTGGACTATAGGTTGCATCTGATTTTATGAAAATCTCATAATAATGTGTTGTCACATATCAACACAAGCCAAGTATCTCTTCTTTAAAGTCCTTTGTAAGACCTGATGCCACCTGTAGTACCACCTCAACATTCTTAGGATTTTAACAAGAATTATTCTACTCTTGTCATTTCCACACAGTTTTGTTCTCTACTAACTTTTTAAATGTTATTTACAGATTTTGAATAGGTTTTTATCTGCCTACAGGTTATAACTATCTGGTAGTCCTCTAGAATATTTCCAAAATACTCTCATACAAATTAGAGAGTAGATCAAGTCTTAAGGGAAAACTTTCTAGAATTATCATCTCTCTCATCAAACTTCAATTTTAGACTATCAGAAGACTGCACCTTTGATTTGGCTGGAATGAATTAGAGTTCAGTTAAAGGAGCATTTTTTTAAACACATGGAGACGTCTGCAAAAGGAAGACATCACATCCATGACAGGAAGCTAAATAAGAGGTGCCATGAGAAACCTATTCATCCTTTCTGAAGCTCCCTGTCCCCAGTGACCAAAGAACTTTCCTATGATTCATATTTTTAAAAAAATAGTTTCAAAGTATCTTTATTTCATTATAAAGGGGAAATAGCAATATTATAATACCATAATGAGCAGATACCACTTTAATTAAGTGATCAAAACTAACACAGTCAGGGCCAAGGATATAGCTCAGCAGCACAGTGCCTCTCTGGCAAGCCAAAGGTCCTGAGTTCCATTCCCAGGACAAAGGATGGAAGTTACAACCAGGTATGGTAGTGCACACCTGAAATCTCAGCACTTGGGAGGCCCAGCCAGAAGGATGGCAAGTTCCTGACTTGGGTAAAGCCGCCATTATATGTCTCGTACAAGTTTATGTTCTCTAAAATTGAAGAATAAATTTTAGGAACAATAGAGGTGAAGAATGGAATATAGTTATTGAGAGAAAGAAAATTTCTGTCTGAAAGAGAGACAGAAGGGGTCTTTAGTGAGTTGCCCTGATTCACCTTTTAAATTTCTCAACAATGTTTAACATTTTCACACCAAAGCACAAATTTTCAATATATGGCCAGATGAGGATAAACTATATCCACACCATCTGTAATAATAGAATAGCAAGAGGGAATATCCAGTTTGATAAATTAATATAAATGTGTTGTCTTCTAAATTAAAAATTCATCTAAAAGATCTCTGGTATTTTATCTAGATGGATATAATAACTTAGGTACTCTAGCATTTAGACTTAGAGAAAAATCACACCCCTGAACAAGTAATAATAGCATACAACACCAAGTAACTCGCAACACAATGAAACTCAAATGATTTATCTTCATGCAAATTTTGCTGTAGATAATATTTTTAAATCAAACATATGGAAGAAATGCTCTTCAGCTGTTTCATTTGCTGTTTTCCCACTAATAAAGACTATCACTTATTCTCAAATCCAACTGTTTTTAATCATGTACTTTATTATTTATTATAATTAATAAGTTGTTTTAATAATAGCTTTTTAATGATAAGTAAATAATTGCTCCATTAATAGAAGCACAATAGTATTTACTTCTCATGTATGTAATACTCAGTTTATCATATAATCTACTTATAAGATTTAAAATTATGTTTCTTAAAGGTATTTTATATTTAAGCAGTGATCTTAGACATTTATTAAATTTGCAAGCATTGCTTGCAAAGATCAGATTGATATATTTTTTCAAATCATTGGAAATTTATTCTCTAATTATACAATAATTACTACTCAGTGACAGAGTAATTATAGTGTAACTGCTCGGTCATTATTGAGTAATAACATTGTAACACTATGAAATTACAGGATAGATAAATACACAGCAAATTTACATACTAAAACACATTACAGAAAGCCAAGCAATTTATACTCCTTGCATTTGGGATAAGTATTCATTAAATCATACTAAGTAATTTTCAGTGTTTTTATATAGTAAGACATTGCTTCAAATGCAATGCTTCAAACAAAATTGTTATTGTGTAACTAAAGGAATTCATGTGATTTTTGTAGAAATGGGATGAGACAAAAGCATATGATGAAAAATTTATATTTTCTTTAAATATCTCGAATTATTTTACATTTTGCATTTAATCAAACTGTTACACAACATAAATGAATTTTTTGGTGGGGAACTCAGTGTTATTAATTTTAATGCAGCTATATTGAGTTGGAAACTAACCTTGGAAGATCTAGCTTGTATATTTCTAATGTGTGTATTTAATTTGTACACAAATCCTCCTTTATACAAACTGAAGAAACAAACAAAGGACCAACAAAAGCCAGTCTGTGGTAAAAAATGACTCTTGATTATCATTGTTTTCTTCTGCAAAACTTTCATTTCTCCAATGCAAATAAATTACTGTAGATACTCTTCTAGATTTAAGATTTAAATTTATGATAACTAAAAGCAATAAACATTTCTGGACTAGTTATTGGATTATGAAACAAACAGCTACAATGGACAGTCTTGAGAAAATTAAAGGAAAAAAATGGCTAACTGTGAAATATATGCATTACACTGATGTTAAGGAATAGGCTGATTTTATATTGCACATGTACTTGTCCAATGAGGATTCATACTTTGCCATTAAGTGCTACACTTTAGCATTTTAGGAAAACACTGCATGTCTAGATATTCACACACACACACACACACACACACACACCTCACCAATGTCTAAAGTTAGAAAAAAAAATCAGATAGGAAGACAAACCATTGACAAGAGAGACAGAGAGAGGGGTTAGATGAGAGAAAGGAGATGACAAGTAAAATTAGGATGTCTGTGTGTGTGCCAACTCTAACATAAATGTAGTGATTTACACTGCAAACATGTACTAGTAAAAGTAAAAATTAAAAATTACTGAAATAGAAATATTAGGCAAAATAGCAAAAGGGAATATTAAAGATGAATAACATATAAAATCTCTGAGGAATTCTTTTGATTGTTTTGACAAAAATAATCACTGTTTTACACATAATTATATTACTTATCTTGAATTTGGAAGTTACTTAATTGCATCAAAAGAAAGTTACACAGTCTGGACAATCCCTTAAGAAATCCTAGATCTTTACAAGAGGTCCAGAAATTATGAAACCTGGATATTGCCAGGAAAATTAAGTCAGTGATAGAGTATTTAAATATACAATTTCAGCCAGGGATTTAGCTCAGTGTCATAAGCACCTGCCTAGCAAGTGCGAGGTCATGAGTTCAATCCCTGGTATATATATATATATATATATATATATATATATATATAATTTCTTTATCCTGATTTCCTTCACTGTATTTCAGGCATCATTTCATTTGAACTATTTTCTACCAGCCCCATAAATAATCCAGTTTGACTCTAGAAATTGTTATGTTTTATCATTGTACGCACTATTCCAGTACACCCTCCAAACAAAACAAAACAACAAAAAATAATAAACAATCTCAGTGTATTTATCACAAGCAAAATCTGAAGATAATAGCTTCAGCTTCAGTTGTTCAAACTGGCTACTTTCATCCCAGTTGCACCTCCAAGCCCCAGGAGTTGCAGCTGCATAAATTTTACTGCTGCACATGGGTTTGAGGATGGGGATCTGTTCCTTTACAAGACTAGCGTGTTATTCTTTAGGCTTTGCAGAAACACAGCCTATTTTGTTGCTATCCCTAACTATAGAGGAGGTAATTTTTAGCTCAGTGGTCATGGAGACCAGGATGAGGGATTTTCTTCAAGGCTGCAGTTTGTATACCTTCGCTCTACATTATAATTTTCTCTGTGTCTCTGTCTCTGTCTCTGTCTCTGTCTCTGCCTCTCTCTGTCTTCCTCTCTCTGAAAGTTCATGTACTTACAGTATCATCTTTTATGCTGTCTTCTACTGTTCTCTTAATTACCTGCTTCTGTTCACTTTAGCATCTTACTTTGTAATGCATTTGTATTGTGTAAGAAACAAAAGAAAACTCCCATGCATTTACTGTCTCTCCAGAATTGCAAGTTCATGCAGAATACAGATGATGCATGCATCTAAATGGCATCTCAGTGTGGGTGTTTTTCAGATTCCTTCCTAATAACTTGAAGGTACACCATTTCAAAATGTCACAGTGAAGCATTTGTCATGGTAGTTTCCACCTTCTCAATTTTCAAATCACCTCTTCAAAAAAACCCACTTACCAGTTATTATGTTAAGAACCAACTTCTTATTAAGCTTATTAAGTTTTCTTAATGAGTCACTCTGCTGATATACACAGTCTTGTTTCACAATTTTTATTATAATTGTTCTATATATATATATATATATATATATATACACACACACACACACACACACACACACACACACATACACACACACACATAATTTGGCCAAGATTCAGTACATTACCCTCTCTGTATATGAAGCTGTAACAATCAGAAGAAAAATACAAAACTGTAACTGTATTATGATCATTTTACTAATGAAAAAATCTCTTTTGGGCTGTCAGAGTTTTTCCTCCCATTACCCATAATACCATTCACATCTGCATTCTGATTCATGATCATACTTATGACATCATTGAAGCCAAGCAGAAGAGAACATTCTCAAGTCCTTACCAATAATTCCCACACATATCTGTAGCTATGCCTGTATAATTCCCTGTCTGTCTTGCTTCTAGGGTTGCAATGTTCACATGCCTATCTCAGAAATTTGCTCTAGATTCTGCCTTCTCACAATAGTAAATGCAAAGTCATAATTGTCTTCATTCTGTTTTGTATCATCAACTATAATTTCTGCATTTGAACATTATCAGTTAAATATAAACTTACCATTCTATCCAGTATTTTTTTTAAAAAATTGCCTGAAGCTATCTTATTATTTCTATGCAATACTATATAACAAAACACTTATAAAGTTGCTTATATTTATTTTCTGTCTTCATATCCTTTTATCCATCATTCATTGAAATCATGTCAACTGAACATTTCTCTACACCTATCTTGTCATTGTCTCTACCTACTGTATGAAACTCAATTGTCAAACCCTCATCTCATTGAACACAAATTCTCAGCAGCAGGTAGCACAATTGAATTTCCCCTCCTAAATTCTCTCTTTGCTCAGATTCTGCATTTACTCCTATGCAGGTTCTTTCTGCATTTGCTTCTATATTTATGGAAGTTCATTGTAGTTTTGTATCTGTCACTCCTTTTCTCAGGATGGTCTCCTAAGTTTCAGTTTCTGCACATTTTCTTTTTGTGTGCAAGTTAATACACTTATTTCCAGGGCACTGATTTTTCCAGTACCAATTGTGTACCACAAAATGCAAGATTTCACAAAGCCCAGGGGCAGTGAGAGTTTAATAAAACAATTTTCCCCATCTTACTCCCCAATATTCTTTTAATGAGTGATAGTAATCTACCTGGTTATACACATTGACTCCTATGTTTTGCACTTTCTTTTTTCCTCTCTTTAAATAAGAACTCTTCTACCTTGTTAGAGAAAACAACAGCAAACATAGTAATAGGACCAGATTCTTCTCTTCAATCTAAGAATCTTATTATGGCTTTGAGATGTAGAAAATTTGAATGGGGACCTACGTTCCAGCTTTTGAGTTTCTGAGGAGCTACTGGGATGCTGGACTGGGTCCAGTAAATTTCAGGGTCTCAGTCTACGAAGTTCAGTGGCCTGGTTTCAGTCCAGGAGGCAGGGACCTTGCACAAGGACTCTGGGCTTAATTGGGCAAGCCTGGAGACTGCTTGAGACCAGCACTGCCAGCTGCTGAATTCATATGCACACCCCACGACAGGGGATTGTGACCCAGGGGTTTCTCTGGCCACAGTCCTCCAAGCCCAGCTTCTGCATCTCAATTAAGAGAGCCAAGAATCTGCAGAGGGGTGGCGTTTACCCCAGGTGTGTGCCAGTGACCTGGGGAAAGTTGGAGACTTTTGTTCTGGCTTTTGAGTTCCTGGGGAGCTACCGGGATACCAGCAGATTACAGGGCCTCAGTCAACCACGCTCAGTGGTCTTGTATCAGTCCAGGAGCAGAAACCTTGCACAAGGACTCTGGGCTCAATTGAGCTAGCCTGGGGACAGCTTGAGACCAGCTCTACAGTGGTTCAGTTCATATCCACACCCCTAGGACAGGGGATTATGCATTGGGGGTTTCTATGGCCCCAGTTCAACCCTGCTTCTGCCTCTCAATTAAGGGAGCCAAGTATCTGCAGAGGAGCTGAGACTGCTCCAGTAGCTGAGGGTGCAGTAGAAGATTTGCGACCCACCAAGAGGATGCTTTGGAACATCACTCAAACCAAGGAAATAAAGAAAAATGACAAAAGGAAAGAACAAAAGGCAGGCTCAAATCACCAGCCCATCCCAAAGAAAACCTGGGAGCCATGTACATAGAAGAAAATAGGAGCCATACACCTGAAATGACTGAAATGATATCAACTGAAATAAAGAAGCAACTAGGGGAAGCTATGGAGAAATTCAAATTAGAAATAATTGCACAGGTAAAAGAAGAAATGATAAAAGTAGTGAAACAAATAGTGAGCACATCTAGTGAAGACACAACTAAAAAATTAGAGGAACAAAGCAAACAGATAGAATCCCTGAATGAACACTATAAGAAACAAGCAGAATACATAAAGTAGATTCAAAGAGATATATAGGAAATCAAAAATTCAATTGAAAGCTGTAAAACCACCTCAATGAAAGTGAAGATAGAATTTCAGACCTTGAATATAAAATCACAGCTAGTGAACAGGAAAGGAAAGATCTTTTAAGGGTAACAAAGAATCAGGAAATAACAATTCAACAGCTACAAAATGATGCAAAAAAAATTACATAAGATTAATAGGGATAAATGAAAAAGAAGGGGACAGCCCAAATAATATCAAGAGGATATTTACAGAAGTAATAGCTGAAAACTTCCCAAATATGAGAATGGAAACTGACATTTGGATTTGTGAAGCATATAGAACTCCAAATAGCCATAATCAAAATAAAACTACACCTAGACACATAATAATCACCATCCCAGAAACCTACCATAAGAACAGAATACTAAAAGCTGTTAGAGAGAAAAGACAGATCAGCTATAAAGGAAAACCTATCAGAATCACAGCAGACTACTCAAAACAAACAATGAAGACAAGATGACCATGGATTGAACTATTTCAGATCCTAAAGAAGAAAAAAACTTCAAGGGCTGGTGATTTAGCTCAGTGGCATAAGAGCCTGCCTGGCAAGTGCAAGGTCATGAGTTCAATCCCCGGTACCACAAAAAAAAAAAAAATCCACTTCCAACCCAGACTGACATACCCTGCAAATCTGTCCTTCAAAATGGATGGAAAAATAAGATACTTCCATGACAAAGAACAGCTGAAAAACTTCATGAACACCAAATCAACCCTACAAAAAATACTGAAAGACATTCTAGATACATGAAGGATAAAACCACCAAGCAAGGCAGACAATTAAATAGAATGGAAAGCTAAAGATACAACAGAAGAAAGGTAAC